>JASAND010002080.1:0-12046 GCA_030248195.1 Trissonchulus latispiculum | reverse complement strand
CACTTCCAACTTTACACGTAGCAAGCGGGAACTGAGCATAGGATACATCATTCGATGAAAGTTGCTGCGGTGTCGAATTGTCTGAAGTAGTCTCCTCGTTTTCATGTAATGTCACTGTTTCAGAGGGAGGGGTCAAATCCAGCAATTGCCTGACGCTGAATGGCATTGCAGGACTAACGTCCCCGAAAGACGGAGTATCCAGATGAAAAGAGTTGTGTAAGGAAGTTGCGGGTGTACTTGGATTGAAGACAGCGTTCCATGATGGACTGGACAGTAAATTATCAAAACCCTCCATTCTGCAATAAATAGCATTAAACTGGTGCGCCATGGCGCACCAAACCTTCCCCCCCTCTCCTCAGGGGTGGGAGGGGGGAGGGGTGCATCACAACTTTTTCGAGGGGTTCGTTTCGAAAAAACAAAGGCTCATATTTTTAACTTAGATCGAACGAAAGTGTCCCTACAGCACCTCTGACCCGAAAACTTCGGGTCCGAGGTGAGGATCAAACTCACAACCTTTGGCAATACGCCAATTCAACTACTGAACGTTAAAAATTAGTAAGCATGCATTAAAACTGAAAATAGTTTGCACCTGTATTAAACATGCCCACAAATCCTGAAGTGGACAATTCAAAACTCCTGCATCATTGTTTCATTAATCCAATTAAATCAAAGCAATTTTCCTTATTAATCATCACCATTATTTTTATCACCTAAACATTAGTGATGCATGCATTGGAATAAGGTACCATCTTCTACAACCAAAAGCTTCAGGTCAAGACTGAACTTCAAGTGGTGTGATAAGGCCATGGTTCTTGTGACATCGCGTGTCAGTTTGCGAAGTTTAAGCTAATCGAGCTATTAGACAGCTACTCACAATTGGAGCTAGTACATTGTTTGTTTAGTGTGAGGACAGCAAGAAAATAGCTAGAGTACATAATAATAGATTATATATGAAATCTGTCTGCTGGACCCTAAACGCTCCAAATTGAAAAAACAGCTTATGGCTTAAAAGTGAGTGCACAGGTATGACTGGTTGTGTTGTGGCAGCAGAGGTGGTAAGCCGTAAGCACTGACAGTTAAAGCTTGACCTCTATCTTCTGTTGGCAGCGTCCATAGCCAGCTAAGTCAGAATCTGAACTCATCGGAAAAATTTAAATTGTGCTTTTCCTAGCATTACCTGCCTACATTTCTTGACAAGCCTATCCAAAAATGTCTGCTCAATTTTTTTGGCAACAATAAGGAAGCTTTCAAAATGCTCTTCCGACGTTTCAATCTAAAAAAGCAAAAAAAAACTTCATACATTTGCAAAAAAGTTTATTCAAGAGTACTACAGTGCATCAACATAACCATTAACATTGCCTTAACGCTATTTATTTGTGTATAGTTGGCGTAGTTCTGAATATAAAAGCTTCGCTTGCCCTTGCAAATTAGATTTTTTAGAAAAAGGTTCAATTTTTTGTGAAAGGTCCAAGATTCTAAGCAACTGGTTTGGCAATTTCATAAAGTGTAGCTTTGTTTTTTCTAATATGATGAACACTAGATTTTTAGCAACATTTCAAATGATTGTTTTTATCCTGATATTTTGTCTTTTCAAGGTATGTTTTAAGTAATTGTCTTACGTTTTGATTAAAATAACCCCTAAATTAACAAAAACAGAATGTTAGTGTACAAAGTTCAAAATATTAGTTAAGTACGTCTACCCACATATAAGCGATTTCAAGTGACCGGCTATCAGTCTTGGTCCATCTCTGCCAAAAACTGCTGTTTACAGAAGGCTGCCTCCTTGAAATATGCTGATTTCTTGATTTTTCCAAAATGGGTTCGGTTCTTTTTGCGAAACAGGCCATTAATTAGGCGGCGGCACCCAGATGTGATGTGCATAGGCCAAACACATCCGGTTTCTTCGAAATAGAAACACCTGGTTAGCATCAGGTAAAGGATCTGGCCTATCTGGTGTGCGTTCAGCACCTTTATGGGTACGTATATCGTATCCTTGTATCCATCCGGAATGAATGGAACCGATGTTAGGGGAGGCCTAATCACAACTTTCTCGAGATTGGCCCCATTATAGATGAACTATGATCGATTAATAACGGCTGGCATGTATCCATTCTTACAAAGATGTTTCCAGGAGTAAGGAGCCTAACGCAGACCCCTTTCTTCAGCATCTGCTCCAACGAACCTACCAGACCAATCTAGGAACAATTTCAGATCAGTTTCCGTGACGAGACCTTTTTTCCTAATGTAGGAAGCGATTGACACGTATCCTTCCTCAACAAAATCTGGAAAAACCAGATACGAATGTGGTCTGGGATCCTTGGTAACATGATTAGGGGAAAAGCCATAATCGATCAGCGGCATTTGATTAGGACAGCTCTCCATCATTTTCATAATTTTTGTTTCAATTGGTACAACTTCTCCGTCGAGCTGATCAAACTTTTGATAGCTCAGTGGGCAGATTTTTATGATGAATCTTTCAGAAGTTGTTTTCGAAATCGCATAGTAAAACTGCCCGAGGGTAAACCCATTAGAGATAGGCGGCTTTTCATTCAGCAGAATTACGTATTGATCATGCTTTAGAACCACGTTAACGGTCTCCATTACCTAAAATTGTCCTTTATATTTGTAAACATAACAACATAGCACAAGTGTAACACATTAGTTGTGACAAAAACAACGTTGCAAGCGTAACAATTTCTAAATCAGCTTTTACTTCTGGCATCAGAAGACGAAAAAATTATGTTTCAGTGACTAGCATTTTTCGTATGATTGCCATTTAACTTTGAAAAAACAAAAATAACTCTGTTACGTTTGCAAAACCAAAATTATTCATTCATAATACTGTACAATTAATGTTTTATTTTTTCTAATGTAAGGGGGGGTCCATTTTTGGTCAATTTTTCGACCATCTCCGATTTCGCTCATTTTCACAAACAATAGTCTTTGAGTGTAAGTTTTGAAATTGAATTCGTATCTCTTACGGTTGTTGAGTAATTTCAACTCAAAGCTGATGTCCGCTTTAATGAGTTTTGAAATTAAAATTGTATCTCTTACGGTTGTTGAGTAATTTCAACTCAAAGCTGAGGTCCGCATGTGTTAAACATAGGAAACAGAAGAAGCGGTGATTTTAATCTTGCGCCGAAAAATCTGTCGACGACAAAGTTTCGGTATTTTGGAAAATTTGGCTAAATTCCGACAACAGTATGGTCCTAAGCTGCTTATTTTGTATTCCAACTTGTGTATTCATGTCTCTGGAACTATTTGCAGCACGAATTATGCTGATAGTTACGTCCAGTACTTCTCAGCGTGCCAAACGGGACTCCCTAACCCCGAATTTCTCAAAACAGCGATTTTTTAAAATCTTGCAGAATATGACATATTATACGTCAATGGAAAGATCTCGTTGCAGGGATGAATTCTTCTCATAGAACCATGGGTCGGACATGCCTCTATTTTGAGTTAACCGCTGTTAAATGTTTCATTACGTCAGGAGGAACCAGAGCCATGTTTCTCCGAAAAATTTTTTAGAGAAGCTTCGGACCAACCCCATCCGGCTGGAAACTGTACGAAAATGCTTTTCTTCATAGTTTTTTAAAGATGTATAACAAAATAAGCTGAAAACAGAATTGGCTGCAGCACACTTGTGCTCGCTGATATTCAAATTGCACATAGTTGATGGCTCGAAACTTACGGAAAACTGAACGAAATTACTTAAAATTTAAACTTGATATGCACTACATATGTGGCTAACTTATGTGTGAAAATGAGCGAAATCCTTCTCCTAAAAATTTTTCATGCTGGACCCCCCTCCTTAAGTGCGAGTCCTCTACAATGTTCATTTATCACATCTCCAATCTAAGTAATTGTTTATAAATTCAGCTCGCGCAACAGAACAATATTTGGATACAGAATACGGAAAGTTTCTGTGATAATGACAAACACTGTAACATGTTGTCGATGAGACAGATTTAAAACTTGGCATCCCAAATTCAGCGGCATCATATAGGCGAACTTTCAAATTTTCGTTTTCAACAATTTTCTTTAGGCATTTGACTTGCGAACATCCCTTTGTTATGAGGTAGTCTGGATTTTCCAACTTTAGTATTGTAATTATACTTTTCACGGCGTCGGACCAAGTTGGAAGATCTGAGTTAAAGCACCACTTTAACCCATTCAGCCAAAGCGAATAGCGTGCTGCCCTTTTTTGACCAAAACTTAGAATTTGCCATGCCATGGGAGCTTTTAACAGCCAATGAAATTTTTGAAGTCTCCCATTGGCATATTTAATTAGTAAGCATATTTCCAATGGAACATCTCCAATTTTTGGCAAGCTCATCATCGATATAGAAATAATAGCAATTGGAGCCATAACCACTTTAAATAAACAGTAGAGTTAGACAATACTGTATTACAGATTTAGCCAAATGGAAATCAAAGATCATTCAATTTTGTATATACTCCTTGTATTATAAATGTTTTAGAATTTTGAGATTAACTACAGCTAAGAACCTAAACATCCTTTAATTAATTTCGGGGAAAAGTTATTCACTAAAACAAATTCAACTTTAGCTTGCTTGGTTCGATTGTTTCTGGGATGCTTAATTGAGTGGAGTGTCATAAGGGGTGTTTCTAAAGACATGAGATTTATCTCCTTATTGTTATGCTGATATTTCAACTTGTTCAAATTGTTTAATTTTGAAGTTAATTATATTTAGCTAAAGAACTCATTCTATGTACAAAAGGATTACTACAATTTATGTTAAAGTTCGTCATTCCATTTGTTCGATATACCAGATTACATTATCAAATGCTAACAATTTTATTGGAGAACATATACATATAATATGCATTACTTTGGCTCTCCCAAATTTGTTTGAGTCTTTGGGTCAAATAGCATACTATAAACAAATGCTGGCAATGAAACAGTGACCAATTTGTGCCACTAAGCCTTTACTGTAGTCTTTAAATATTCTCCACAGATTTTCCGTGACTCTAAATTGTTTCAAAAAGCGCAGTTTTATTTAAAGAATCGACATATCTACCACTGGATTAGTTGACTCAAATACTCTCTGCATAAAAGTTTACAGTGAAATTGCGACTGAAATTCTTCGAATCTTTTCCAAAATTTTGTATAAAAGTTTACAGCAAAATTGCAACTGAAATTCTTCGAATCTTTTCTAAAATTTAAACTAATCTGATTTGACCGACTTAAAAATGCAATAGACATCATTTCGAAAATTAAACTGAACCAGAAATTATATTAAATAGATTACTAATACTGAAACTCAATGAATTTTCTTTCGGATCGCTCACATATTCTGGTTCTAAAACGATTCAGTCTTGCATGTTATCTCATTGATTGAATTGAAACAGTCTAAGATTCCACATATTAACTTTGTAAGTCTAATACTTCATGAATAAATTCATGCCGAAATTGGGGACTGAAACTATGTTCCCCCCATAAACTTAAACTGAACTATGTTGAATCTCTGACTGAAACTGAAGCTGAAACTAAAGTTATTTTGGGGCAGTAGGCGGACAATAAAAGTAAAGCTGGAATGATGTGCTGAAACAATACTGGGGCATGCCAGTAATTTCAACAACACTTTGACAACTGAAACAACTGAATGTAGGCTTCACTAATTGTAGTTTCGTTTCAATAACAGATTTTAGTTTGATCCAAGGTAATTTCATTTTCAGTTTTTCAGTCCCTGGGCGAAAATATTTTCAGTTTCAGTCGGGAACACAAAATAATTTCAGTTTTAGTTTCGGACGGATTTTCCGCTTCAGTGATTCCATTTGCAAAATATTAATGAAATAGCGACCTAAAATCTTCAGTTCACCCTGATTTAAGGAAAGACTGAAACTAATTTCAGCGTCGTTTCAGACTTTTATTATAAATGGTTTCAGTCTCAATTGGCAGACTTAAAATACTTTCAGCTTTAGGCTAAACCAAAACAATTTCAGTTTAATATTCAATGCTTGAAACATCATAACCTACTGTTCCTATTAACAGCAAATCTACCTTGCAACGTTAACCCATCTAAGTTGATGCCAAGTTTTGCAGGAACTTATTCCACTGAAATACTAAATTACAGAAGCATTTCCACTGAAATACTAAATTACAGAAGCATGCTACAATTATTGTAGCTGTGATATTCCTGACTAAATTATTATCATGGCGAACTATTGATTAATCTGCTAGCTCACCCAATAATCTCTCCAGATACAAATTCGTTAAGTACAGTGATTTCCTTTTAGGGGGGGGGCGACTAAAATGGGGGTGCCCCCATATTTGTCCGATTGGCCTCCTTTTTGGCAAAGTTAAATAGCATGGGTGTGGTCAAAAATACTTGGTCGTTGGCTCTTAGCTGCCTTCCAGGCATGTGCAGCCGTCGCATTTATGTGCCCGACCCCCCCCCCTTTTTTCACATCTACCAACATAATTAATTAAAAATCTCTGCTGGATTCAAGACCCAAGCTTCAAGCTTGTCATTGACAAATATCATTTGGCACATGTGCCCCTATCTCCGGAAAAATACTAGACGTCTGTATATTATCTGTATCTAAGGGAATTACTGTTCAAAGTTGAAGTTTCGGCAAAATTTTTGGCTAACGAAAGGAATATTTCATTACTGGTACGAGCTATATGGCTGTTATTTAGCATATACAGAGGCCCTATAAGAGTACTCATTTGTGCCAAATGGCAAGAAATTCTGCCGAGTGAAGAAATTTTTGTGTCAACTTTAATCTTCAAAAATTGATAAAATCGCCTTTTTGGGGCAATATATAGTACCCCCAGAAATCGAAAAAATCAAATTTTTTGAAATTAAAATTTTTTAGATATATACTTGAACTCAGCGTGGTTGAAAACACACCCACACACGATTTCAGCTAGATTAATGAAGGTTTGCGACTTCTATGGCTGCAGAAAGCCTTTACACAGGATCCGACAGACAGAAAACGGCGATTTTGTCAATTTTTGAAGATTAAAGTTGACATAAAAATTTTTTCACTCGGCAGAATTTCTTGCCATTTGGCACAAATGAGTACTCCTATAGGGCCTCTGTATATGCCAAATTACAGCCTTATAGCTCGCACCAATAATGCAATATTCCTTTCGTTAGCCGAAAGTTTTGCCGAAACTTCAACTTTGAATAGTAATTTCCTTAGATGCAGATAAGATACAGTCGTCTAGTATTTTTCCGCAGATAGGGGCACATGTGCCAAATGATATTTGTCAATGACAAGCTTGAAGCTTGGGTCTTAAATCCATTAGAGATTTTTAATTAATTATGTTGGTAGGTGTGAAAAAGGGGGGGGGGTCGGGCACATAAACACGTAGCTGCACATGGCTGGAAGGCAGCTAAGAACCAACGACCAAGTATTTTTGACATGTTTCTGAGCACAAACTATAAAATTTGTCTGTATATATCTCAACAAATCAAATGCGGCCCAGTAGAGGTCATCGGTTTGAAAGCATCTCATATCAATGCAAATACTTCTCAGTTGTTTAAAATTTTGAACCATTTAAAACATGAACGCAAATTTCTTATAGAAATGAATTCCGCATACCCTTTTAAAGCGCTTTTATTATTTTAACAATTTAGCAGTTTTCAGAAACACAAACTTGGTAATTTTTCTTTTTTTTTCTTTGAAACTTAATTGAACTTGAGGCCGTTAATGCTCCGACAGAGCAATGGGTAAACGGACAATTTCTCCGTTTTATCCTGTTTGTGATTGAACGGAGCAGCGAAGCAAGGGATATGCGGAGAACTGAAAAACTGAAATTTAACTTTCTGCTTTTTACATAGTCCGCGCTATTTAGGGCTAGGGTAGGTGAGAAACGGAGTAGTTAAAACGGAGTAATTAAATATTCCTGTAAAATTGTTTGACAATATTAAGCTAACTAATAACACCAACATACCTTTTCCAAGTTGGGGTAATCACTGTGATTCGGAAATACTAATAGTCCGCACAAAAGTAAAATATACTTCAGCATGCTACTAAAACTGGAATACAGGAGTTGTATAAATGTTGAGTAATATACTTTTGCAAAATCTCAGTCTTAAATCAATCTTAGACCTGTTGAGTTTCTAGCCTATAGAAAACAATATTTTTGATCAATGACTACTTCATCTGAATTTGATCTAAATTCTTTTGAGAAAGTTGCAAATTCTGTGATTTGCATTTTTCCATTATTTACTCCGACATTTGATAAACTGTTGTGTGGTTTGAAACAAGCTTAAATCGGTCTGAAATCTAAAAAGTTGCAAAAACGTGATGCATTGAATTGAGTGCATTGAATTGAGTTGCATTGAATAGAACGTACATCCATAATCATGCTTTGAACAAACTATGTGGTTTTGTGTACACGAAAACCTTTGAACAATTTCCAAATAAATAAATAAATTTGTTTGAGCCAGATTCATTTATTCTATTTTAAACTAAACCACCAATACAATGAATGCTTGTTTGGAATTGTTAAATTTGTAAACGAACATGGACATATACCAACGAAATGTACAATCGGAATCGCAGGACTTGATCTTTACATCGCCTCATACTGTATTATTAAATCAAATTTAGAACGAGAGTTAGTTGCTACAGATATTGCACTACAATTCATCGGTAATGTCTATGGTCAAATTGCAAATAGAGCTGGATTGGTTTTAAGGAACGGGAAACACGTGGTGGCGTCATAATTAATATATAATTTTATTTTAAGCAAAAGATTTATACATACAATATCAAATAATTTAGAATATTGGAAGTGCTAGCATCGAATATTACCAATATAATAACATGATGATAAAAATATGTAAAGAGCTAACAATTAGTCAAGGTACTTTGAGGGGTGAAGAGACGTAATTACTACTGACAACCTTAGTTTTCGTTTTATCCCCGGAACAGAAAATCCCAGCGATCTTGGCACAAGAGGATTAACCATAGCAGAATTTCAAGAAAGTAATTGGTTTACAGGCCCTGACGAAACACAACAAACAGAACAGCCGAGCAAAGAAATATTTTTCGAAATGTCACTGCTACAAGGTGATAGTTTCCGATTCCCGTTTGGCCTGAACCCAAGCAAAGTTTCCAGCACTGGAAAGCTTCACCGAGTTACAGCTTACTGTCAGCGATTTCTTAACACATCAAGAAAACGTAAGGTCTACATAGATTCAAGAATCTCCTTAGAGGAACTTGCCGATAGCAAACAACTATGGGAAAGATATGCTCAAACAACCTACAAAAATCTGACAACAACCCCAGACCACCCGGCCAAAGAAGTCTACCAACTTGGTCTAAAACTAGACAAGGATGATCTAATCAGATGCTATGGAAGATTACGCAACGCTCCAATTACTGCTCCAAAAATTTTGCCTACGAAACACCCTTATACTCACATCATCACTAAATCTCTCCATGAGTCACTATTCCATGTGGGTGTGAGTTACATTCTTCACATTCTTCGTAAAGAATACTGGGTGCCGAAGGGTCGATCGGTTGTTAAAAAGGTTTTACACAACTGTATCAAATGCCGTAAGGTTAAAGACAGCTCATTTCAGCTTCCGCCTATGGCTCCGTTTCCGTTAGAAAGAGTTAAGAGAAACCCACCATTCACATTTGTCGGAATTGACATTTTCGGTCCTCTCTACATTAAAGAAGAAACCAGCGGTTCATCCACAAAAGCGTGGTGCCTTCTAATCACCTGCTTAACCACAAGAGGAATACACCTAGAATTATTGGAAAACGTCACAGCCCAAAAGATTATCACAGCTTTGCGACGTTTCATAGCTCGCAGAGGTAAACCAAGTCTGATTTTATCTGACAACGCTCGCCAGTTTAAGTTGGTTGACAGAGTTCTCTCCTTAAGGTTCCGCCAATCAACAGAAAGCACTGAAATCAGCGACTGGTTAGTGCAGCGTGAAATTTCATAGAAATATGTGCATGAACTGTCACCATGGCAAGGAGGTGTTTATGAAAAAATGGTTGGTCTGGTTAAAGCTTGCCTAAAGAGAACATTGGGAAAGCAACTGATGGAATCAGATGAGTTACACACCATTCTTGTCGAAGTTGAGTCTGTGGTTAATTCACGGCCAATCGTTTATGCAGAGGACGACATTGACGATCTATGCGCCATCACTCCCAGTGATTTTTTTGGTCTGAACCCAGCCAAGGATTCCTCAAACTTCCCCATCTCTATACCAAATTCACCAATCTCTACGAAAGAGCAAATAGTTAAGAGCTGGCAGCGCGGTCAAAAGCTGCTAAATTACTTTTGGACGGAATGGAAGAAGAAGTATTTTGCAACCCTCCGAGAAATCAGTAAGGTTTCTTTTAAACATGCGAAGGGGGCAATTGCCCGCTGCCCTCGTGTAGGTGAGGTCGTTTTGGTTAAACAGAATTTGCCCCGGGGACGCTGGCGCTTTGGCAAAGTTCACCAGTTATACTACAGCAAAGACGAAAGAGTGCGATCCGCCAAAGTGGCTTCGGGCAGCCAGAAGTATATCAACCACCCTATCAATCATTTGTTTCCCTTGGAAGTATACACTTCTGAGCTGCTTGAAGAAAAGCAAGTACTGGTGTCAGCTAAAGACGTTCCTGTGGAGTGTCGCGAGAGCGATGCTTTAAATGAATAATCTAATTAAAAAGATGAAATTTCTAACGTTTTGATCATATAGTAGACTTTGAGACTTTCTGTTGACTACTTTCGTGATTATCGCCATATATATAGCTGTATATTTGGAGTCAAAAGCTATGTCTTCAAATTTTGGTAATGCAGAAACCAAAACAAGGTGAGTTTACTTATTATAAGCTTCAATATGATGTATAGATCATATCCAATGAGGACATATCCGCATTCACAAGACCTGCACACGTCTTCGCCTTCGTTGGACCATGTACCCAAGACAGGATAGAATGGGTGGGTTGACCAGCTCAGTTGCATAATTTAAGGACAGCAGATTGACGAATGTGTTGATTCGACATGACGAATCCCTTGCTCCCGGAGAAGATAGAATCAGTTCGCGCCGTTGACCAGACGAATGCCAGGGAACACCTGTGGGGATCTCCACTTGATGGGATCTGTATCCATATGGATGGAAATCGGATCATCACATCGGATTTTCCACGGAGGCGAATTCTATTGCTCCTCGCACAGTCTACTCACTAAAGATGATGGTTTTGAATTGAAGTTTGGCTGTGAAGCCGTTATACAAGAAGATGTGGAATTAGTCTGTAGATTGAGTTCAATTTGACACTTAGCACTATCACTTTTAAATGAGGCTGACAATTACCATTCGCATTTAGCAAGATTACATGCACACTCTGATGGCAGAAATGTTTGTGTGGAAAAGGCGCTATCGTTCTAAATTGCGCTTATAATAGTGGTCAGACCGCATAAAAACTCAATAATTGTCACTCACTGATTAGCAAAACTCACTCACTCAATTAAACTCACTGTTTAAGTTTGTTTTTAACTAGATGGATTCAAACTCGCAGAGCGCTGCAAAGATTTGGCTCCTCCGGGAATCGAACCAGGGACCTCCCGGACTGCAGTCAGACGTGCACCACTGCACCAGGATCCAGGAGAGAAGAGCATATATATAGCTTCCATATCATCGGTGCTCTCTGTACATTCTGACTATGCGAATGCATTATATTTGCTTTTAGCTATGGCCCTATTTCTTTAAAGATTAAACGGATTGGATTAAAATTAATCGGCATTAAAGAAACTGCACTTCGGATTTAAAGGATTGAAATTTAATCCAGCGAGTTAAACGAGTTAAACGGATTACATTATATCCTGTTTCTTTAATGCACCTAGGATTAAAATTTTAATCTAATCCTGTTTCTTTATTCTCACTTCGGACTAAAAAATGGAGGAGCTAATGTTAATCCCACCGGCTTAATTGCTGTTCCTTTAAAGATTATTTTTAATCCGTTTAATCCGTCTCCTGCATTTGCAACTACTTTTTAATCCTCGTGCAGCTACGCGGATTAAACGGATTAAAAGTTTGTGGATTAAAATTTTTAATAGCTGTTG
>JASAND010002078.1:0-16245 GCA_030248195.1 Trissonchulus latispiculum | reverse complement strand
AATAAGCTTAGCCGCCTGCTGTAGCAGGTACACATGGCGGCGAGCTTTGCGACTATCTGCTGTTGGCAGGGTTCCCGGTGGGATCACCGGGGGCTGAAAATAGGCTTCTTGGTCTGGCGGTAGGCAGACCTGGTAGAGGGCTCCGGTGGGCTCCGTATAATTTTGACAGGACGCCTCCCAAAGCATGAGGGACGCTGTTGCTATTTTCCCTCCAGCTGGCTCCGCGGGTTGGGGAGCTGCTGTGGGTGGTTGTTGATGTCGTGAATGATGGGCAATAGGATGTGACCCAATAGGTGGTACTAGATTAGCTGGCTGTTCATTGTGCCGCTTTACGCGCGGTTTTGGAGCTCTGAGAGCCTCAAGCTTCTGTAAAGGGCTGCGGTACGCCCAGAACGCTTGGTAGCCGTTCGCTGCGGGTTCGGGCGGATACTGGGGGCGGGGTGCCGCGGTTGGCGCGGTGGAAACTAAACCGCTTTCTGCTAGCTTTCGGTTTCAGATCCAGGACGAGAGGGGCAATGACCAGAGCTGGTGCAGCGCGGAGTGGACGGCTGGAGCCGGCGCGGCAGGTGCGACGACTGGAGCCGGCGCAGCAGGTGTGACGACTGGAGCCGGCGCAACAGGTGCGACGACTGGAGCCGGCGCAGCAGGTGCGACGACTGGAACAGGATTAGCTGCTTCTTCGGTATCCGCATCTGGGGCCGATGTTATCAAACTTGGGTTTCCTAAAACGCGGGTTTCGCAGTTTTTGGGGTTAACCCTGAAATTTTGGGGTTGGGTTAACCCTGGGGCTAACCCAATGTTATCAAACAGTTTTGGGGTTGGATTTCATAAACCCTATTTCATTGGGGTTAACCCTGAGTTAACCCTGAATTAACCCTGAAATCCAGAATAGTTAACCCAGAATTAACACCAAAAATAACTGTCTATATTTTAGGAACTATTAGACGAGACAGTCCCACGAGCGAAACCCATAAATTACATAGAATAAAACCCGGGTTTCAGGCTCAAGCCTCCTCATCGAGTAGGGTTTAGATTAACCACATTAACCCAAATTTAACCCAAGTTTTTATACCCGGGTTTCATGATAACATTGGGTCTCCGCTTAACCCCAATTTAACCCAAAACCCAGTTATGAAACCTGGGTTTCAAAAACCCAGTTTCAACCCAACTTTGATTCCATCGGGTTTGGGTTGAAAACCCATTCTTAACCCAGGTTTAGCTCGAAACCCGGGTTTGGGACTTTGATAACATCGGCCCCAGGTGATGGGGAAGTCGCTCCTGAGTCGTGATCACTGCCGAATAGAGCCTATATGAGGTCGTTACCCATGTTAATTACATCTCCGTCCAGAGATGACTCAGTAGTGGTGGTGGTGGAGCCCTGTAATATAAGTATGTACATATATAGAGCAAAGTTAGTATTTATATACGTATAGATATGCGTATATATATATAGAGCAAGTAATTGACTGTAGCGAGACGGACCCAGTAGTGGCTGCCAGTTATAGACATTTGTCGTTTAAAATTTGAACTTAGATTGTGATAGGTCCCACTGCGTGTTCCGGTTTCGTATGGACTCATGCCGAAATATTTCCTCAGTTGTCGAACGTACATTGCTAAGGAGCATGTGATTCGTATATAGTTGCATATTGAGCATATAGGCGAAGGTATAGAACAGGTTTAAATGTGAGATTTGTGCCTGCCCTTACGGTACTGTATGCGTAAGTGCAGTAATGCATCAGATATATGGTTGTACGCATACGTATTAATAATATTTACAGCTATGTAATATAATACGTGCCTATAATGGATAGTGATATTCAGCGCTATTATGTGCAAATTACTGGTATGGTTATGCATTCATAATAGATGTTTTTGCATACACGCTAGACGTATGTACAATGAACGTTTATATATATATATATATATATATATACATATACTGTTTACGTTTGTATATATTTACTCTAAAGTTAACGTCGTTCAGTAGAAACAGTATATTACGATTATGTTTCATTTGCGAACCAGTAATTTAGTCGATGTGACACTGTTCTGCCAGTAACCCGGACAGATCGGCTGATTTTGGTTCGTCAACGAAACACGGGGTAAGCCGAATGAACGCTTTTGGATAGAATCATAAAAGATTGTATTTAAATTGGTATCCGTGGTAGTAGGTAAAGACGGTATTTTGCCGTAATGGCTCGGTAAATCGAAATTAGGTGTTGAGAAAATGCAGTATCTGCGCAGCGAGAGATAAAAATAGTAAGTGCTGCTAATTTAATATTACGCGCAGCAACCCGCAGCCTATGCTGACCGTAGTCGGCTTCAAGTTTCCAAAGGATTGGCTGGTGGAAGTAGCTAATGGTTCAGCTACAAATTTGATTAAACTGTTTCGCAAATTCTAATTCATCGTCTAGGAGAAACAGTGGCGGTGCAGAGCTGTGTAGATGCGGAAGGGTAGGTACAGAAAGCATCTTGCTGTAGAACCCCGGAGTTATATATATAAGTTGCGACGGGGGATAACTGTTAGCGAAGGTATCGCTGAGAGAATCCAAGAATAGTAAATCTTGGATAAGTTCCATAGTTTGATCGCGAATAGCGCCAAAACAAATAAGAGGTAGGCTAGGCGACACCTGGCGTTCAGTGCAAAAGGTTTTAAGATAGACATCAGCATAGTTGATGTCCCATTTAGTGCCTAGTATTTTGGAATGTGCCACCAATAAGCGCATTGCCGTGTCCGTATTTAAGGTTTCCAAATATTCTAACTCGAGTAAAGGGGTAACTTACACCACTGGAGCTTTCATCGTCGGACATGCCGTAGGCAAGCCTTCAGTAGAATATAGATAGATAGCCCTTCAGTGCAAAGGGATCAAACCTGGTAAAGTCTGACGACTGAATTTGAGGAATGTAGACTGAAGAGTGGCTAAAAAGCTGTGAATGCTACTAAATTTGGGAACGGATTGGCGGTATTTAATCATCATATTTGAATGATTAATTTGTAGTCTGTGCGACTAAAGTGGGTGTTTGGACAATTTGGGAACAGATTTACGGTATTTGATCATCATATTTGAATGATTAATGCATAGTCTGTGCGACCAAAGTGGGTGTTTGGTGGTAGGCCGGGTTGATGTTTTTTTAATATTAATGAAATATTAATGTGAACTTTCTGGGCGGGTTTATTAGGATTTCCGCATTCTATAATATCAGCCGTAGGTAGCATAAGCTGAACAATCCTGTAAGGTTCGTGGTCCGTTCTTGAAGTTGTAGGATCCATCTCATTAGACGACCGCTAGGACTCTTCACTGTCATCAACCATTTGAGTGGACTGTGGTCTGTGATTACTATCACTTTCTGTCCATAAATGAGGTGTTTGTAGTATTTGACGCCAAAAACAATGGCTAGTGTTTCTAGCTCTATAACTGGATAGTTTATCTCAGCTTTTGACAGTGTTCTGCTAGCGTAAGCAATTGGATGTTCTTTGTTGCTATCGTCCAATTGTGACATAGGACAGCCTATGCTGACCGTAGTCGGCTTCAAGTTTCCAAAGAATTGGCTGGTGGAAGTAGCTAATGGTCCAGCTACAAACTTGATTAAACTGTTTCGATGTGTAGATGCGGAACGGTAGGTACAGAAAGCATCTTGCTGTAGAACCCGGAGTTATATATACAAGTAGGAAAAATGCTCCTTGCAGTCGCATGAAAAAGTTAATATGAGCTATGATGGTCAACATTTAAATGTGTCAAGGACAGGATTTAAAATGTTTAATATGAGCCAACATCTAAATAGTAGAGGACAAGATGTAAACGGCTAATATGAGCCGCTACGTTTCTCTTGGGCTCATATTGACGCTCATTTAGCTTTTGCTTACTTTTAATCCAACACTGAAATGGCTTGCATGAATAACGACGCATAAACATTAATTTTGCAAAGCTGTACGTAAACGTTTTCTTCTCCACCGCTACATCCAAATACACATTTAAGGCCACCATATAAGTCAACAAAACGAAACCGAAGTCCAGTCTAATGAAGAAACGAAAATGTGGAACTTACACATGTTTTGAAATCTTGAGAAAAATCACATTTGAAGTTATCATCGCAATCATCACATTAATTCAATATATTCCCAAGCCAATCAAATCGTTTATAAACACTGATGCTTATATGCCAACCGTAAACTGTATATATGTTTGCCATTTTAGTCGCGTCAATATGAGCCCAAGAGAAACGTAGCGGCTCATGTTAGCCGTTTACATCTTGTCCTCTACTTATTTAGATGTTGGCTCATATTAAACATTTTAAATCTTGTCCTTGACACATTTAAATGTTGACCATCATAGCTCATATTAACTTTTTCATGCGACTGCAAGGAGCATTTTTCCTACTTGTCCTCCGTCTAGTTTTTGGGAACGCTGCCATAACTGTGGCAGCAGCAATCACAAATTCTACCAGTGAATTCCCCATGCCAAATAAGCTTTGCATGCAAAATTTCAGACTTTCAGCTATCTCCAGTAGCTTGAACCATGATCCAGTTGAATCAAATCTGGCCAGCCATGGGTTAGATCAGTGAAGTTACACCACCAGTGAATTCCCCATGACCAATAACCTTTGTATGCAAAATTTCAGCCTTCTAGCTATCTCCAGTTGCTTGAAACAGGACTGGTTCAACTCTGAACCAGTTGAACCAGATCTGGCCAGCCATGGGTCAGACCACCAAAATAACACCACCAGTGAATTCCCCATGCCCAATAACCTTTGTATGCAAAATTTCAGCCTTCCAACTATCTCCAGTAGCTTGAACCACGAACTGGTTCAATTTTGAACCAGTTGAACCAGATCTGGCCAGCCATGGGTCGGATAACCAAAGTAACACCACCAGTGAATTCCCCATGCCCAATAACCTTTGTATGCAAAATTTCAGTCTTCTAGCTATCTCCAGTTGCTTGAACCAGGACCTGGTTCAATTTTGAACCAGTTGAACCAGATCTGGCCAGCCATGGGTCGGATCACCAAAGTAACACCACCAGTGAGCCTTCCAACTATCTCCAGCAGCTTGAACCAGGAACTGGTTCAATTTTGAACCAGTTGATTCAGATCTGGCCAGCCATGGATCGAATCACCAAAGTTACACCACCAGTGAATTCCCCATGCCCAATAACCTTTGTATGCAAAATTTCAGCCTTCTAGCTATCTCCAGTAGCTTGAACCAGGAACTGGTTCAATTTTGAACCAGTTGAACCAGATCTGGCCAGCCATGGGTCGGATCACCAAAGTTACACCACCAGTGATTTCCCCATTCCCAATAGCCTTTGTATGCAAAATTTCAGCCTTCTAGCTATCTCCAGTAGCTTGAGCCAGGGACTGGTTCAACTTTGAACCAGTTGAACCAGATCTGGCCAGCCATGGGTCGGATCACCAAAGTTACACCACCAGTGAATTCCCCATGCCCAATAACCTTTGTATGCAAAATTTCAGCCTTCCAACTATCTCCAGCAGCTTGAACCAGGAACTGGTTCAATTTTGAACCAGTTGATTCAGATCTGGCCAGCCATGGGTCGGATCACCAAAGTAACACCACCAGTGAATTCCCCATGCCCAATAACCTTTGTATGCAAAATTTCAGCCTTCTAGCTATCTCCAATAGCTTGAGCCAGGGAGGGACTGGTTCAACTTTGAACCAGTTGATCCAGATCTGGCCAGCCATGGGTCGGATCACCAAAGTTACACCACCAGTGAATTCCCCATGCCCAATAACCTTTGTATGCAAAATTTCAGCCTTCTAGCTATCTCCAGTAGCTTGAACCAGGAACTGGCTCAACTTTGAACCAGTTGAACCAGATGAACCAGGCGAGATACGGTGTCTGCACTATGCTCATCGTGTTCAGCGACCCCGATTTACTATATGTGGGTACCACCCCAAGGCCGAAAAACGCTGTTTTTGCCCGTTTTTAGACTATTTTCAAATTTTCGGACAGAAATTTTTCAGCTTGGAGGTGTCCAAAAACGCTATTTTTTCCATTTTTGACCATCTATAAAAATCGAACCAGATCGAAATTCGGAAAAGAAAACATAAACTTGCTAAGTACCATTGCCTAGATATTCAAAAAATTGTATAGAAAAATTTTTCCTATGGGCCGTTCGAAAAATCGAGTTAACACAAAATTGACAAAAATCATGCTGAATACAGAGAAAAAAAACCCCATTTTCAAACCCGTAAGAGAAAGTAGATTTTTTCAAAGTTCATTTTTTCCGGGCAAGTTTGGTATCATTCGAAAGCTCTTGGCCTGGAGATTTCAAAAATGTAAATATTAGCTCTTAATTCCTTCCCGTTAATTAGTTATGCCTAATTAGCACTTTTCAAAATCCGCAAAGTGCCTTTATAGCTCATATTATGGGGGGCTCTCCGAGCACCCCCATGATATAATAGTTACATGCGTTTTATTATGTATTTATGTTTTACTATACGTATATTGTTGCGACTGAGCCAAGTTTAGTCACACCCACCTGAACAGAAACATCACTGGAACTGCACTGGACTTTTAAGCCATAGTCTTCCTTTGTTGTCAAGGTCAGCTTCAGTTCATTTAAATTCTGAACAATGGCAGCTATGGCTACAGATACCGCACTGCTGCTGCTGTTAGCCTCACCAGAAATTCCACGAGAAGTTTCGTACATTTCAATCCATTCTGCTAGAAATGCTGCATGCATTGCATTTGCAATTTTAGTGGAGGCAGTACCATCTTTAGCTGTCTGCAGTGTAAACTTTGTAGGCTTTTTAATGGCAACTGTCTTCTGTGTCAGTTCCAGATGTCGAGGCTTTGGCCAAACTGGCCCATCAATGCCACAAATCAAACTGCAGAGATCCAGGCTCAAGCCTTCCTTTGAAAACAGCGACTGTTCGACACATTTTCCACTTTTGCATGAGTACAATCGCACAGGAGGGCGTGTAAGTCCAGCAATAAGCCCTACGATGTAAATCAAGAATAGCGACGAAATGTGGACAGTGTTCGGCTTCATTATTAGCTGCAAGCAGGACGCAGCTTTCACTAGTGCGTTTCTATTTAACGACTAACGAATACGATTCGCGAGACAAGCCAAAGAGGTTTATAACTGAATAAATTGCGCACTAGCCATCTGCAACAAGACATGCTATGTGCAATTACAGACGTCACGTAATATTCGTACGTATATATTATGACGTATATATTATGCTAGAGAGAAACTTATATATGTAATCTTCTCCAAATCTCCATTACATATGCACCTTATTTGTGGAAAAATCCTTGCCTCCATAGGGTACCACCTGTTGGGGTTGGAGGGCTATAAGGCATAGGTGTAACGGAGATTTGGTGTGGGGGGGGCTCCCCCCAGCATTTTTGGGGGGCCCTCTGGAACCCCACCCCGCAGCCCTCCCCCAAAAAATTTTTCATTTATGCCAAAAATCGCATTTTCAACAGTTTCTAATAATAAAAATATCTAACCATGAAGTAATTTTAACATTTGATAGTGACTAAGAAACATGATTGCCAACATTTTTCAAGTCCAAAATAATGTCAATATTGAGTCATAAAGTCCATAATACAGTTAAAAATGTGTATTTATCGCAATAATAAACACTTTAAGCCAAAAATTTGGGCATTTTTGAAAATTTTTGTAAAATTTACCCCAAAATTAGTCAATTTTTGACCATTTTGACGCCCCTTTGGCGCGACTACCTGGCTTTTTCCTAGGCAAAAATTTCTGTGGGGGAAGTCTGGGAGTCTGCGGTCCCCCCCCAGGTCTGGTTTTCAAAAAGCCAGACTACCCCCTCCCCCCACTTTGGGGGACGGGGACGTCCTCTCTCAAAACGTTCTGGGGGAGGGTTGGAAAAATGGCTGGAGGGCTCCCCCCAAACCCCCTCCCGCCTTACACCTATGGTAGAAAAGGTCCAAATTTGGCTCGAGGGACCCCACCAAAATCCGAAATTTGGGGGGAGGCGGAGGACCCCCTAAACTGTACCGAAGTTTTTTTAGCTAAAAATGCTCCTTTTTCGATATATATATATATACAGTTACATTAAACGTACTCAATAGTTTTCGTTTGCTAAAATAGGGCTTGAAAATTTATACGTAAATTTATGCCAAAATATGCTTAAATTAGCCCAGATTTATAGTTGCGTATATTAGCTTTTAATTGCTATAAATAGCCATCTTTAGCTGTTTATAGCTGTTTTATAGCCATTTTTTTCGAATTTTTCAAACATTGCAAAATTTTTTTAAAACTTGCATTTTTTACTTGGATTGGACCCAATTTTAGGAGGGGGGAGGTTGAGCTCGGCTCGTAGGGGGAGTAGTTGAGGTCGGGTAGGGAGGAGAGGGGGTCTCACAGGGGGCAACCTGTAGCCTGGTACACCTTATGCCCCCATCCCATTTCTTGGGTCGACCACCAACATTTCAAGATTTACACCCCCCCCCAGACCCAAAGTTCCAGGGAAACTATGCGCAGATGTAATGGAGATTTGGAGAAGATTACATATATAAGTTTCTCTCTAGCATATATACGTACGAATATTACGTGACGTCTGTAATTGCACATAGCATGTCTTGTTGCAGATGGCTAGTGCGCAATTTATTCAGTTATAAACCTCTTTGGCTTGCCTTGCGAATCTTATTCGTTAGTCGTTAAATAGAAACGCACTAGTGAAAGCTGCGTCCTGCTTGCAGCTAATAATGAAGCCGAACACTGTCCACATTTCGTGTCTATTCTTGATTTACATCGTAGGGCTTGTTGCTGGGCTGACACGCCCTCCTGTGCGATTGTACTCATGCAAAAGTGGAAAATGTGTCGAACAGTCGCTGTTTTCAAAGGAAGGCTTGAGCCTGGATCTCTGCAGTTTGATTTGTGGCATTGATGGGCCAGTTTGGCCAAAGCCTCGACATCTGGAACTGACACAGAATACAGTTGCCATTAAAAAGCCTACAAAGTTTACACTGCAAGCGGCTAAAGATGGTACTGCCTCCAGTAAAATTGCAAATGCAATGCATGCAGCATTTCTGGCAGAATGGATTCAAATGTATGAAACTTCTCGAGGAATTTCTGGTGATGCTAACAGCAGCAGCAATGCGGCCTCTGTGACCGTAACTGCCAGAGTTCAGAATTTAAATGAGCTGAAGCTGACTTTGAAAACAAAGGAAGACTATGGCTTAAAAGTCCAGTGCAGTTCCAACGATGTTTCTGTTCAGGTGAGTGTGGCTAAACTTGGCTGAGTCGCAACAATATACGTATAGTAAAACATAAATACATAATAAAACGCATGTAACTATTATATCATGGGGGTGCTCGGAGAGCCCCCCATAATATGAGCTATAAAGGCACTTTGCGGATTTTGAAAAGTGCTTATTAGGCATAACTAATTAACGGGATGGAATTAAGAGCTAATATTTACATTTTTGAAATCTCCAGGCCAAGAGCTTTCGAATGATACCAAACTTGCCCGGAAAAAATGAAGTTTGAAAAATCGACTTTCTCTTACGGGTTTGAAAGTGGGGGTTTTTTTTCTCTGTATTCATCATGATTTTTGTCAATTTTGTGTTAACTCGATTTTTCGAACGGCCCATAGGAAAAATTTTTCTATACTATTTTTTGAATATCTAGGCAATGGTACTTAGCAAGTTTATGTTTTTTTCCGAATTTCGATCTGGTTCGATTTTTATAGATGGTCAAAAATGGAAAAAATAGCGTTTTTGGACACCTTCAAGCTGAAAAATTTCTAAGTCCGAAAATTTTAAAATAGTCTAAAAACGGGCAAAAACAGCGTTTTTCGGCCTTGGGGTGGTACCCATATATAGTAAATCGGGGTCGCTGAACACGATGAGCATAGTGCCGACACCGTATCTCGCCTGGTTCATCTGGTTCAACTGGTTCAAAGTTGAACCAGTTCCTGGTTCAAGCTACTGGAGATAGCTAGAAGGCTGAAATTTTGCATACAAAGGTTATTGGGCATGGGGAATTCACTGGTGGTGTTACTTTGGTGATCCGACCCATGGCTGGCCAGATCTGGTTCAACTGGTTCAAAGTTGAACCAGTTCCTGGTTCAAGCTACTGGAGATAGCTAGAAGGCTGAAATTTTGCATACAAAGGTTATTGGGCATGGGAAACTCACTGGTGGTGTAACTTTGGTGATCCGACCCATGGCTGGCCAGATCTGGTTCAACTGGTTCAAAGTTGAACCAGTTCCTGGTTCAAGCTACTGGAGATAGCTAGAAGGCTGAAATTTTGCATACAAAGGTTATTGGGCATGGGGAATTCACTGGTGGTGTTACTTTGGTGATCCGACCCATGGCTGGCCAGATCTGGTTCAACTGGTTAAAAGTTGAACCAGTTCCTGGTTCAAGCTACTGGAGATAGCTAGAAGGCTGAAATTTTGCATACAAAGGTTATTGGGCATGGGGAACTCACTGGTGGTGTAACTTTGGTGATCCGACCCATGGCTGGCCAGATCTGGTTCAACTGGTTCAAAGTTGAACCAGTTCCTGGTTCAAGCTACTGGAGATAGCTAGAAGGCTGAAATTTTGCATACAAAGGTTATTGGGCATGGGGAATTCACTGGTGGTGTTACTTTGGTGATCCGACCCATGGCTGGCCAGATCTGGTTCAACTGGTTCAAAGTTGAACCAGTTCCTGGTTCAAGCTACTGGAGATAGCTAGAAGGCTGAAATTTTGCATACAAAGGTTATTGGGCATGGGGAACTCACTGGTGGTGTAACTTTGGTGATCCGACCCATGGCTGGCCAGATCTGGTTCAACTGGTTAAAAGTTGAACCAGTTCCTGGTTCAAGCTACTGGAGATAGTTGGAAGGCTGAAATTTTGCATACAAAGGTTATTGGGCATGGGGAATTCACTGGTGGTGTAACTTTGGTGATCCGACCCATGGCTGGCCAGATTTGGTTCAACTGGTTCAAAGTTGAACCAGTTCCTGGTTCAAGCTACTGGAGATCGCTAGAAGGCTGAACTTTTGCATACAAAGGTTATTGGGCGTGGGGAATTCAGTGGTGGTGTAACTTTGCTGATCCGGCCCATGGCTGGCCAGATCTGGTTCAACTGGTTCAAAGTTGAACCAGTTCCTGGTTCAAGCTACTGGAGATAGCTAGAAGGCTGAAATTTTGCATACAAAGGTTATTGGGCATGGGGAATTCACTGGTGGTGTTACTTTGGTGATCCGACCCATGGCTGGCCAGATCTGGTTCAACTGGTTTATGGTTCAAGCTACTGGAGGTAGCTGAAAGTCTGAAATTTTGCATGCAAAGCTTATTTGCATGGGGAATTCATGGTGGAATTTGTGATTGCTGCTGCCACAGTTATGGCACGTTCCCAAAAACTAGACGGAGGACAAGTAGGAAAAATGCTCCTTGCAGTCGCATGAAAAAGTTAATATGAGCTATGATGGTCAACATTTAAATGTGTCAAGGACAAGATTTAAAATGTTTAATATGAGCCAACATCTAAATAAGTAGAGGACAAGATGTAAACGGCTAATATGAGCCGCTACGTTTCTCTTGGGCTCATATTGACGCGACTAAAATGGCAAACATATATACCGTTTACGGTTGGCATAATAAGCATCAGTGTTTATAAACGATTTGATTGGCTTGGGAATATATTGAATTAATGTGATGATTACGATGATAACTTCAAATGTGATTTTTCTCAAGATTTCACAACATGTGTAAGTTCCACATTTTCGTTTCTTCATTAGATTGGACTTCGGTTTCGTTCTGTTGACTTATATGGTGGCCTTAAATGTGTACTTGGATGTAGCGGTGGAGACGAAAACGTTTACGTACAGCTTTGTAAAATTAATGTTGTAAGCAAAAGCTAAATGAGCGTCAATATGAGCCCAAGAGAAACGTAGCGGCTCATATTAGCCGTTTACTTGTCCTCTACTTATTTAGATGTTGGCTCATATTAAACATTTTAAATCTTGTCCTTGACACATTTAAATGTTGACCATCATAGCTCATATTAACTTTTTCATGCGACTGCAAGGAGCATTTTTCCTACTTGTATGTACTTGTGTTTTATTATTTTTACTGGTTGAGAACAGTGGCGCACATAGGAAATTTTTTTCAGGGGGGGGGGCGAACCTCAGAAAAATTTGGGGGGTCTGGGGGTAACATTTTTGAAAAGGCTTAAAATTCAAAAATAAGCTAAATTAAACAAAAATAGAATATATAAATTTCGCGCCGAACAGGGGCGCACCAAGGATTTTGAAGAGGGGGGTCGAGCTCGAGCATCACAAATTTTTTGCTGTTGCCAGACGAACAAGATTTCGAAATGGCCGCTCATCCACGCGGGGGGTCTGGGGGGGCGGAGCCACCCAGAAGTTGAGAGAATTTTTAAATTATGAAAAAATCCGCAATGGAAGATTTATATAAATAAAAGTTGAGAATATTTTGAAATTATGAGCAATCTGTATATATAATGGCAACCTTTATTAAAAGATTTGAAATATATTGGGTACGTATATATGCGAAATGAAATGAATTTGGAACGCAACAAATTTAAAAAATTCAGTCATAAAAGCACCGCAGGTGCGGAAAATTGAACGAAATTGAGCTAGAAAAGCGCCGCAGGCGAGAAAAATTTATATATGATAAAAAATTCCTAATGAAAGGTTTAAAACACTGAAATAAGGGTAAATCAAGCAAAAATTTAACTCAATTTTGCGCCGACGGCGCGAGGATTTTTGGAATGTTATGTCCGCGCTACGCGCGGACACTAAAATTTTTCCTTTACGTCTGGTTTCGGGGGGGGGGCGGCCGCCCTCCCCCTAAGTGCGCCCTTGGTTGAGAACGTATTGAATTGCATACTGAATGTCGAACGGTATTCCATTTCCATTTTTTTCGATATATAGACGTATAGACCTACGTATGTGCTATAGAATCCATTCATATGTTATAACCACTTCACCCGCACCTGTTTTTTTGCAGATGATCTCATTCAATTCGTCATTTTTGTATAACGTATATATATTTTCAGATAGAGGCTTCCACTGTGTTCGGCATGCGGCACGCCCTGGAGACATTTCTTCAGCTGACTGCGTTTGACGAAGTGCGCCAGGAGATTCACACTGTTTGCGGTGTGCAAGTTCAAGATCGTCCTGAATTTTCCTATCGTGGTCTCCTAATTGACACGGCTCGACACTTTGTTCCAGTTCCGGCTCTCAAACGTCTTATCAGAGGATTGTCTGCCTCAAAAATCAATCGACTTCATTGGCATATTGTTGACTCTACCAGTTTCCCGCTGGAAATCCAGAGCTATCCTGAGATGCACATTTACGGCAAGCAAGCTTAACTTACCTGATGAGAAGAATAAGGTTCTGGGCTTATTCTAGTACTTTTTACAAAAGAGCGCAAAATTCTGATAGGCAAGAAATTTGGGGATGAGAAACTACTACAAGTACGCCAACAATTGAGTTGCTTTGTTTGAGCACATAGTTAATTATCATCGTATGGATGAGCAGATTTATGGGTAAGCCATAAGATGACCCATAAGCGGAAATTTTAGTAAAATATCAGACGATGCAGGAATAGTTTTAATGGCTCCCTCTGACTGATCTTTTTAAGGACCGAATTTTATTTTCGGAGGGGGAGGTACTGTTCCCTCCGCTAGAATAATCTCTGATGTTTTGCCATAAACAAGTGTTTTCTAAGGCGTTAACGCTATCGTATGAGAGTGTTCTATTCTATCATACGAGACTAATTTTATCAAGTAGGATTTATTCAGGGGCGGATCCAGGGGGGGGGCGCCCCCCGTTGCGATTCGAAGGTAGGAAAAATTAAGGAGAGAAAGAGGAGGAAGGGCAACAAAAACCAAAACATTTCTACTTTTTACAAGCATATTTATTGCATTTGCGAAGAAAAAGCTTGAAATGTATTTATTTTTCGGAGAAAATTAGCATTGTTGAATAAAAATGTCAAGAATTTTAAAATATTTTCTCAGTTCTTCAGTATAAAAAGAATTATATATAAAGATCCGAAGGCCGATTTTATTGCAAACAAGAAAAATTTCTTTAACTTCTGGGGGTCTGCTCCCCCAGACCCCCCGCTGAAAAGATTTTACCGCCCCCCGTCACCAAATCCTGGATCCGCCAGTGGATTTATTCCTTAGGGATATTTTTGGACTTGCTGGTAGAGGCCAATTTTAATTAGCTACGCTGGCAAACAAGTTGTTACCATTATATATTCTTCGTTTGTCACTTTATTTTTTATGCTTCATTTTTGTACATATTGCAGGAGCCTATCGACCCTCGGATATCTACACTCAGGCCGAGGTCAAGGATATCATTGAGTACGCCCTCGTCAGAGGCATTGCCGTGGTCCCAGAACTGGACGCCCCAGGTCATGTTGGTCGAGGCTGGGAATGGGGTCCGTCTAAGGGCTTGGGTAAACTGGCCCTGTGCGCGGACATGCGTTGTGTGGGCGTGCCCTGTGGTACTCTGAATCCCATTAATGCTGAGGTCTACAATGTCCTGGAAAAGCTCTATGGAGAGATGCGTAGCCTATTTCACTCTGATCTATTTCATATGGGCGGGGATGAGGTTAAGTTTAAGTGTTGGCAGGCTCAGCCGGAAATTTTGACCTGGTTAGAGCAGCATGGACTGAGCGCTGACGCAGACGGTCTGCATCATCTGTGGAGTCATTTTCAGAGCTCAGCCCTTCAGCGTCTGCTTCAGGCCAATGCCAGTATGGCCGGGAGTGACAGCGGCTCGGGGGCGCCTCGTGCCGTCCTCTGGACCAGCTCCTTGACCAATGAGGCTGTACACTTTCTGGAGCCGCAGAAGCAGCACTATGTTATACAGGTCTGGTTTCTTTTTTCTGTAACGTACGGCCAGTTTTTGTGAGTGAAATTTTGTTAGTAGCTGAAAAAGTGACTTTTGTCTGCCGAAAAGTTGTCTCATTTATTAGATTTTAGACTGGTTTAGCTTGTTGTTGTTGTTCATTTCCGGGCTCCATCAGCTTAGAAAAGCTACAAGAGGGCACTTCGGCATCTACTGGCTCAGCACACGTCTTGGCATAGTCAGGTCCACACATCGGAGAATCCGGGACGGAAATGATGTGGGGGATTGGATCCAACCGCTCGGTAGCATAATTTGAGGACTCCAGATGCTTCAGTGTTAACCCAACACAGTCGTGTTCCCAGGAGTTTGGAACCCATTTCCGCCGTTGACCAGACGGATGCCAGGGAGCACCTGTGGGGATCTCCATTTGATGGGGTTCGTGTCCATCGGATTTCCCACGGAGGTGGTTCTAAGCCCCCCCTGGTTTAGCTTCATCGTAGTCGAAACCTAGTGCTCAACACTGTCTTTATTCTAGCTGCTTAGTTGATTCAAATTAAGGAAAACGAAAGTTATTAACAAAATAATCGTATAATACGTATGTAATTGTTTCGTATATGCATATTTCATTTTCAGGTTTGGGATAATGTTGAAGATCCTGTCCTACCTACGCTTGTATCAAAAGGTTTCCCCGTAATTGCCAGCTTTTCTGATGCACTTTATCTGGATTGTGGGTTTGGCAACTGGGCCATGGAGGGTCCCAATTGGTGTGCTCCTTATCATGACTGGCCAAGAATTTACAATACACGACCCTATAAAAGCTATTCTGGTACACGTTGTGCTATGTACTTAATATGCTTGTCTTCGTATATATACTGGGCTATTCTGTGAATGTTTCTTGGTAGATTGAGAGTTGAGCAAGAAAGGCGACAAGATCTAAAATTCTGCTTCCTGTGCAATTTCTGTACAAAATTTATGAAGTCCTAAACACATCATCATCCCGTGGTGGTCCTTATGGGGACTTTCGTGTTTCCGCCCCACCTGAGCACTTTTACAGCTGAGCTGCTTCCCAAAACTATCCTTCCGTTCTGAGATTTTCCGCTCTCAGTGAATCCCCTTGTGCCTAAATGTTTACCAAAATAGGCCCAGAAGTTTTTCTTCGCGGGATAGTTTTCCTAAAATGTCCGTTTAAATATATACTTTCTGGTTGGGAATTTCCGCACTTCTCTTTGCAAAACAAGCTAAAATTACAAATTTTTTTGGCATTTTTCGTACCGACAATTCCGAAGGAAATGTTGTCTTCTCTTTTCGGGCCCTGGGGCGTCAGGAAGTCCTAAGAAAAAATCACTAAAAATAGTTATCTTGCACAGTATTTCCTGACCGCTTCTACCGCTACTGTAATTCTCACATGGGAACTGACAGTTTCCCTATTTCC
>JASAND010002077.1:0-32775 GCA_030248195.1 Trissonchulus latispiculum | reverse complement strand
AGCATTGGACTAAGTCTAGACTTTCCATGAAATCGATCCTTGAAAAGCTGGTGGTTTCAAGAATACGAAACTTAAACTGTTTTCTAAGAAAGTTAGAGCATGGCGTCTAGAAAGTGCTGGGTTATGGTCTGGTTAGCCATAGCACGCTTCGCAGTCTAATTAATTCAGTAAACGGATACTAGAGGGAGTTTTCCCCATAGCTGGAGGCATTTGTAATTAAAAGGGAATGTTTGTTTTAGTGCGGCCTGGTGCACCTCATATAAGGTGAAAGATATCTCCTGCCCTTAAAGGAAGAAACCTAATACTCAAATGTAGACAAAGATTTGCTGAGGAAGGGGCAAAAATGACAGGAAAATAAGGAACAGGGCCCTAAAAGTGGGCGCACAAGTATTAAGGCCAATATTTTTAACAAAACAAGGTCCTAGGATTTTTAATGAAACCTAGTAGGCTCCATACAATTCAATCTTAAAATAGGCGTAAAGCGATAATCACCCAGTGGGGATTTTTGGTTTAATTTAGTATCGGTTTTCCCCTGCAATATAATAGTTCCCTTAAAACAGGATTAAATGATCCTGTTTGGAGGCTTTTAGAAATTAGGTTCCAACAGCCAAACCCAACCCAATTAAAAGAAAATTGTCCTGAAATTCAGCTATCACGAAACGTATCAATGATTAGAGCCTTTGAATACAAGAACTACTACAGAGATGAAGATCTGACAGAACCTTCAACGAGCGAATTTGGCGAGGATTAATCTTTATATTTTCCATTTCTTTTATTTGGTTACCTGCCAAATTTGTGAAGTATGTATACAAAATATTATATCTTTAAAAGGAACAGAATAGGCTCAGGATTAGAGTAAACTTAAAATCTTGCAAATGTTCCAAAATTATTAGTTAGAATAGACCATTCGGATCCCATAGACAAGTTATACTCCTTTGTTAAACTATTTACAGCTCCTTTTACAGATATCGAATAAACACACATTTACGAGCAAGCGGTTCTAGTAGTGTACCTCCACCCACAAACTCAATTAGATCAAGAAGTTTCCATCTCTTGCACGTATGCTGTGTAAGAGCATTAATGTTGTATATATGCTTTTAGTTGTTATGAAGGAATGATTTAGTACCAACTTAAAAGAGCTGAATAACTTAGTAGACCTCCACAATCACGACTGACAATATTGTCATAAAATCTGGTCAACTGAGTTTACAGGCAATGTAACTGAACCAAATCCTACATAGAATCTTACTATAGGAATCACTTATGTTTCATATTCGTTTACTGAAAAGATTTAATAAATTACCATGAAGTCCATTTGACGTAAAATCATAAAAGTAGACAGACGTCATAGTTGCTTTCGTAAAGTGTCCTGTTGTGACGACTAAAATACAGTGGCACTCAGGCCGATCAGCCTCTTCATTCCGCCACCACAATCGGAACAAAGGTCGGGGTACAGAAATAAAAATCGCGAGCAAGCACGTAAGCCGAACTAGTATATCGGTATAGATAACAACCCTATAAGTATCAAAAAGATACGTTTCAAACGTGTTATGAGGTGGGTGTGGGCATTATAATCCATATATTCTGATGCCTGGCGCTCACGCTCAGCACATCTCATGTCGATGCCAAGCCAGGAACTCATGTGAAACCTATTTAAAGCCACTCTTCGCAGTCCTCCTTCAGCGTGTGGGCAAGAACCGGTGAGACAAAGGTCACGGACAGAAAACATGATCAACCAACTGCATCCAAATGATCAGCGTTGGTGTATGTGCTGATGTCGTCGTCGTCGTCGTCACTGCCCTTTGTGGTAGTAACAACTGACAGACAACCCACCGAAGACTTCATAGGATGACTGCAAGCTGAAACGCAAAACAATAGCAGAGCTGCAAGACTTTGCACTACTACCTTGCAGGGATTCCCATCCAGCGGAGCCCCCCCCCAGAAGTTGTAGATGTTTTGCAATTACGGATTAAATCCGTAATGAAAATATTTAAAAGATTAATTTAGCGTCTGTAGTGTATTTCGTTAGTAATTTTCGATTTTTTGACACACATTATTCCGATGTTTCAATGTTATATATAGATAAACTAATTACGGTATTAAAAATTAATGAAGCAGTTATTAAATTAATATCAGAGAAGAAAGTAGTAAATATGAAAACACAAATTCCATTTAGAAAACTTTGGGAAGTACTGATTTCTGAAAAGGTCATTGTAAAAGACCAGCGGGGGTCTGGGGTTCGGAGCCCCCCCAAAAGTTGGAGATTTTTCGCAATTACGAATAAATCCGTAATGGAAATGTTCAAAACAATTAATTTGCATCTGTTACATCTAACTTAAAGCATCTAACGCTATTTCATTCTTTGTGTAAATTCAATCTGTGAATTTTTGTATTTTGAATAAAGTCAGTATCAATAAACCAAAGCTTGTATGTGTCGTGCAACATTATTCTCTAAAATATGCTGAAAATTTTAAAAATGTTCAGTATTATGCACATTGTAATGCTTTACTTATTGATGTGAAAATTACGAGTTCAAAAAGATCTGATATGGATACAGATGGACAACGACTTAATAAATAACATTGAGCTATGATCTGTACCTTGGCATTCCATGACAAAGTGGTAAACACCAGGGGTCTGGGGGCGGAGCGGAGCCCCCAGAACCCGAAGAAATTTTTGGATAAAACGGAAAAATTGGTACTGGAACATTTAAAGTTGTTACTCTTACAAAAGTGAATTTTCTTCCGAAATAATGTTAATCTAGCTTGGGTCTAGTTAAAATTTCATTGCGTCCGGATCTGGATGTGGATCCGCACATCTGATGCAAAAAACCCTGATGCAGAGTACAAAGATAGGTGTGCCAAATATTCATAGTGCATAGATGATAACGCTGGAATTAATATATAAGAACGAATCATCCAGTCTTCTTCTATGGTCTTCCTAAACAGCAGATGTTTTATTCTCGTAGCGCTGCGACTTCTAGATGACGTTTGATTCTAATCATCTAAAATCCAACACTTGAACAAGCACAGCACAGCATGTCCACCTTTGGAAATATTTATTTGTTGAACTATTTTACTCAATGGCACACAAAAATTCCCCAATTAAATCTTCAAGTAAACTTTCCTTCCAAATACATACAGTACTTGTACATGAACAACAGTAAACGTAAACAGCAGAAAATATATAATCAAATTTTAACACCTACGAATGCTAGTTTTGTCAAAGTATTTTGTCTTGGGAATAGTAATGTTCTTTTGTGAAGTGTGTAAAATTGTAAAAAATATATAAATACGTACGATTTATGGCACTTAAACTTTTAAAACTGTGCGTGATGGGAGAACAGGCGCAACCAGTAAAGTGTTGCGTCTAGCAAAATTTCTCCTTTATGTGACAAAGTTTTTGACGCGTTCCCTCTTGGAATATTTTTATTTTGAAGATGATGCGTAATGTTGTTTTTGTTGTGATAATAACTGTACAACAAATTGTTACTGTGGAAGCCGGTGTTGAACAACGCTACGATCGCTGCTTGAAGAGCAAAAGTGTTGCAGAATGCGACGAACAGTATCGCAGTTACTGTGAACGGACAAAAGGAAGAGACAGTTACTGTGAAGTGAAGTTCGGAATTGCTAAAACTGCCGGTGGCGGTCCATTTAGTTTTCGAATTTCGGATGTGGAAACGGACAAAGAGCAGGAAGTGGACCCGAAAGAAGAACGACGAGAAGAGAGACGAGCGAAAAAGGCCAGTAAACAGAAAATGACTCGCCTGAAAGATTCTTTCAATAAAGCTGGGGAAGGATTCGCTCGCCGTGCCTTTGGAGCCTTTCAAAACTTGGCCGGTACGACAGGAAACTGTGCTAATACATAACAAAAACATATATTGCAAACGATTGCTGCAGATAATTAAAGCTAATTCTTAAGTTTTACGATGAGAAGAGGTCAGCCGTTAACATGCAGAGGATGTGTCACGCTTATAAAATTTTTTTAGTCAGGCTGAATTTCAAATTCTATTGGCTATGCTTGTGCTCTAGTGTGAACGTTTTCATCTTGTGCCTGTGTTTGTGATTGTTCTTGTTCTTGTGCTTGTGCCTGTGCTTGTGCTTGTGCGCTAGTGTGAACCAGCCTTAATACATAGAGTATGTGTAATGAAGTGGGTAAGATCAGGGTTCCAAATTCCGCAACAATCTATCACGACTGACTCTGGGTATCGACCACTTCGAGTACACGGAAGGCTGACGCGTTTATCGGTGAGGATAAACTTAGGCACAGGATCTTCGGAAGGTGATTTGTCCAGAACCAAAGATTCCTTGCGGTCAACCTGGATAGGGTCTAGGCGTGAGTTCGTTTGATGAGGATGGGGATCCAAGGGATATCAGTAGCAAGCGGGGTCGACACTTGCCGTTTCTGTGTAGATGAATCAGGTCTGTATCAAAGAACACTGATTGAGAATCTTGATTGCCAAATCAAGATTCCAGCACGATGATGGCGATGTCTTTGTCGGGACCAAGGGTTCAATTTAAACACTTACTTGTGTAGGGTCTATGAGTCCAGATCTTGATCTGATCCTTATGTCCTAGTCAGTGGATTCAGTATTAGGACACAAAACTTTAATAACAGTAGCTACAGAGGTATTAGCAATAATAATTATGACAATAGACAATAAAAAGGGTTATTATAGTGCGTACAGGAAATAGAATTGGTTACAAAATCACAAACTATATGCTGTATAAATAATTAGGCAAACAACAGTAGTTTGCCAGAGTTGCCAGTATCTGATTTACCCAGATTATTAATGGTTATTAGGGACAAGGTTCCGGTAGCTAAACTCAACTCTACTATATTCCTCTTCCTTTCCTTTCTTGACTAACTTAACTAACAAGGGTTTACCTATTACTAAACTCTATTGTGCAGTCCCGATATGCTTGTGTTCGTGTGGTTAAATTATAACTCTTCTTCCGTCCTCCTTACTAAAGGACAATATAATTATCAATAAAGCAAACTACTAAACAATTTAAATTAACTAGATTAAATGGGTTAGTAGTACACAGTTCCGGTCTTTGGGTGAGCCCGAAATGCTAGTAACAATAGCACTTTCGGATGCTATACGGTTGCCAAAGGGTCAAACACAAGGGGGGTCCGGTTGGGGAGATTCCTGGTCCGTTTATGGGATTAGTACAGATTAAGTTTAATTTAATCTCTTCTTTAAATTCTCGAATTCCGACTGACTTGAAGAACACTGAACAAATTAGGCCCAGGGGCAGGGGGTAACAACCCCTTCAATGAGACGGATGATTAGTTCGAAAAGATTCATCTTTTTAGGTTGAAAGAATAAGAGTCACTTTAGAATAGACGAGAACAAGGTTAGACTTTCGTTGTTAGGTTTTAGGTCCCACTGTCGATCCTGGTGCTGTATCTGTGATTGTCTCTGCCGTAATCGTTCCCCAAATAGTCTGAACTGGTTCTCAAAGTACCTTAGCAAAGCTGATTCCAATTCAAATGACTGTTCCAGTATATATCTATATCCGTATTCTTCGACTGAGCTGACCACTAATCAATTACTGTAAGCACTGAGACTCCGATGACTGACGATCTGACTTTGATCCTGGCAGGACAGGTGAGAGCTCCGCACCTGAATCAAATGGGTTAAAACCCATTAACACAAGTTATAGGTGCGGGATTCGAACCCAGCAACCATTAGTCACATTTTGGCTTTCTGAGGTTGAAATAAACTCGTTCAAATCGGAATTGTTGTGAAAGTTTGCGATTCAAGCGGATTAACACAAGTTCTGAACGATTTGAGTAAGATCACGATACTTAAAATTGGTTTTAAGTAAAACGCTAGTTTTCAAGACAATTTCTTGCGTTCTTGTGCAAGAAATTGTGCCTTCGATGTGAAACTGTGATTTCAATTTGATTTCTCTTTGTACAGTCTGCTTCTGTACGATTAAAACCTATTAATCGAATTTGACACACTTTTGGGTCCTTTAACAGCAGGTAGGTACCCATTTATTCGGCTAACACGAGAAACATTAAATTGGTTAAGATGATCAAGTTTAGGACCTTTTATTTTCCGGGTCCTAGCAAGGAAGGTAACAACTTCCTATTTTTGATAAATGTTACTTAATTAGAAAGCGGTTTACACATGAGTTTGACCAGAACACAATACTTGAATGTAGAGCTTTTAGTTTCGCGAGTTTAAGTGAGGAAGGTAACAACTTCCTGCTCTTAACAAACATCAGTAGTTAAAAGAGAGTTAACGCATAAATTTAATGAAAACGTCATAATTTAGTGTATAACTTCCATTCTTTATTGAGTTCTACTAAGGGGAAGGTAACAACTCCCTATTTTATGAGTATTAAACGTTGAAAATTCGATAAATTCACAAAACTGGTGATTTTAGCCTTTATTAGAAGATGGTTCTGGTGCCCTATCCATAATACTTACGTAACTAACGGTTGATTTGCTTATTTCAGGTATATTATCAATTATTGCCTAGTACTAGATAAAATTGTCAGAATGTTAAAACTGATTATTGCCATTTGTGGATAATTAACATGGATGAATTTCATATTAATTATAAATGAGCAAGGTTGATTTTTCAACCTTGCTGACCTTTACGAAACGGGATTTGTGTAATTTTGTCTTTGAACGTGAACACCGACATGAAATGGTGTTAGGCCGCGGTTGCGGTCATTATTAGGAGCAAAACATACATCAATTACGGCTAACTTAACTAGAAATGGCAATAATATCGTGTTCTGACTTTGGAAACAAAGATATAGCAAATACAACTAGAAATTAGGTTCACTGCAGCTTAATTTATATTAATTCGACAGCGAGACCGACCATCTGATAGATTCCTGTTCTTGCGATTCGTCCGCACTCTTAACCAAGAGTGGCTTACGCGGACGAATCGAGGATATCCAGACTCAAGCTGATGGGGGGCCTAATACGGAGTCCCCGTGACTCTAGGTCCTACAGCCTTAACCTCATTTGCATATTTGCTAAACAGTACCTAAACCTAGATTTCCTACGCAACCGAGCACTCACACACTTCCAGATGTACATACAAGACTTGCAACCCAAAACTACATTACTTATTACTACTTTTCCTGCGTACTATAGGAATCCTAGCGTAATATCGATATTTCATACGGATCACATACACAGAGAATCATTAACCATTTGGACAATCACTTGCTCGACTACCACTGACAACTACATTGCATTGGACATTCATATAAAGATCCTAGGTAGCCTAATATTGAACTACGTGACCCTACTAACTAATTAAGCACAATTTAAACAACATTTATTCAATACTTAATTTAGTAACCACTTATGCTTCACTTATGCATCATTTAGACTAGAATGCACTCATATTACAGATACCTAATCAGTCATACAAATTCACGCGTACACTTGCTTCCTGCTTACTATCTGAGTCTTGATCACTCCAGCGATGCTCACAACCTTCATCAGACAGAAGGAGTTTCCGCGAGTCAACGCACATACAATCATAAATACCAATACAATGCCATTCATGCGATTCACACATACACAACCATTCAATTTCTTAGGTAAACACCTATCTAGCTAATCCTGAAGGTAGACATAATTAGAAGTACTCCAAACGAGGTCTAACTCTAATTAATATCAAGTAACCTATACTCCTAGCTATTATTTTAAACATATCAAGTTAATTGAATTGTAACAAGGATTTTGTTATGAGTTTTAGGTTTCTTAAAACTCAGTTTATAGCGCAGAATTTTAGTAATTTTAAGAACTTTGCAATTTTATGAAAGCCGTGTGAGTAATGATTGCCAAGCAATCATTACTAAACGAAACTACTATCAAACAAGACTACTAACAATAACTAAATTAATTAATGGGGAAGTCGGTCATTCCCCGTAAAACGCTTGATTATTGATTATATTAAAGTAAGTGAATAATTTTAGGGTTTGGTTTAAAAGTTCTTCTCGTGTTTTAATAACCTACTGTTTTTAGGTACCGACCTACAGCAACAATTACAGAATACAAACAATCATTTTTTAAGGCTTAACAAAGCCTGAGATTAAAACAATATGGCCGGCAACTCCTAGTTGCCGGCTGTGGGGTGAATATTGTCATTTATTAACTCAATAAAAAATAGGGTCGTAGCAAAGGGACCCTCTAACTCAAACTTGGAGGTTGGGTCCCCACTTAGATATCCCAATACTCTACTTTAAACCCAAAATTTAGGCTAAAAGGGCCTCGTTAAAAAACTGATAAAAGGTGGTCGTGGCTAGACCAAAAGTGCAAATGAATGATAACAAAATAAATGAATAAATAATTGGGGGTGGAGGTCAGCAAACCTCAGTATACAGAGAGTGTCGGCACGAAAAACAGAAAAACAGAAATAGGGACAATTCTCAAGACCTCCATCACACAGGAGGGGTTTACATGAGCTGTCCCTTTATTGAAATAATAAAATAATAAAATAACGATAAAAAAATAAGGAAGAAATAAAAGTGGCTCAAAAGCCCACACATGCTAGAAAACTAAAGATTGGCCTCAGGCCCAAAATATTGAAAAAGTGGGGCTCGCTGGCCCAAAAGTATGCATAAAAATTGGCCCATTGGCCTTAAAAAATGTATATAAAAACGGCCCGAAGGCCCACAAAAGAAGAAAAGTCATATTATAAAAAAATTGGCCCATTGGCCTCAAAAATATAAAAAAGTTGGCCAAAATGGCCTCTGAAATCCTAGCGTTTTCTTCTTTGTTTATGGCCAGGCATAATAGACCTATTTGGCCCTAATTTGTTAGCATTCGCTGTTTTTATCTCAACTCTTTTCTGGCCCGACGGCCAGAAAAGTCCTAATTTTGACCTAACCGGGGAAATGCGCTTTTGTCCCCATGCAGTACCAACTGCACTGGAGAGCGCATAAAGGGGAGGGGGGAAGTAACCGCTTTCGGTTGCTCTCAAGCGAATACTGATTTGAAAATAAAATTTTGGACCGAGCTGACAGTTTTGCTGACAGCTCGGTGACAGGTCATTAGCGAGACCTGGAGCTCGCTTCTTCTTTGATTCTAAGGCAAAGCTTCTAGAAGATTCTAGAACCTTCTAGAAGCTTGCCACCTTTTCCGTGTGCTGCGCTGCAGCGGGCTGACCCAGCTGGCCGTTGGAGGTGGAAATTAATGAGATTTTGGATTTATTGCCCCCCAACTGACCCAATTTTGATATATTTTGGGGGCCGAAACTTGGCGAAATTTTGCGGAACTTTTGCTAACACATAAACGCAACCAAAGGGAATACTTTATGAGGAATAATTTATTATTAAGGAGGGTAAGCCCCCTCTAAATCCAACAACTTGGGCTTAACCTACTATTTTCCTTTTCTTTTTCTTGTTGGCCTTGTCCTCGACCAAAAGTTCAAGCGAGGACAACTGCTAGGCCCAGAAGAAAGAGGCCTAGCAGAGAGAGAAGAAAGAAAAGAGGTAGGGGGATAACACCTAACTCAGGTGTAGACTGGGAGGTAGACAACCTCCCAGACAATAAAAAAGGAAAAAGGTTTGCCTTAACTTTAAGGCAAAGAAAACCAATTTTAGTGCACTCCTTTTTGGAGTGATAAGATTACGAAACGAAAAGTAATCTTATAAAAACATTTTTGCTCATAACTTTCTTATTATTGGGAGTTGAAAAGTCGGGTTTGGATTTTTCGAATCAGAATCAAATTCTCTTTCACATAAGCCCAAGTCATTTTTCGACCAAAAATATCAAAATTAACTAATTACTACCTAACTAACGTATAATTATTACTAATTAACCTTACCTAACTACGTACTTAGCTATTTTGCACTCAATATCAACCCATCTTCCAATATTCGTTGTTTTAGATGTATATTTTCATTTTATAGGCAATTTTACGACTAATTTTCGTCTCGATTATACACATAAACTTTGTGTTTCAGGTTTATGACTTCCTGCTGACTAACATACGAGCGTTAATAATTAAATTATCTCTACAGGGAGGGCTATACTTGACTACTATGGGCGACACTCACTGATTCACCTAAGTTTAGTTTAGTTGTCGATTGTTATCTTCGAGTGGAGGTAACAACTCCATTTACTAAAGGGATGATAAACCGTAGGGATTAGGGCTGAAGTATCCCTCTTCACCTTTGCTGGGTTAGTATCATTAGTAGTCACTCGCTAGTAAAACTTAATTAGACTTAGAATTGTGTTCAAGACTAGTATTGACGTCTTAATTGATTGTGAACCTTGACCCTATTGGTGAATTTCCTGATTTCTACTGAATACTGGCAACTCTAGCTAATCAAACATGATAATATACACAATTATTGCTTGGACATTATTTGACAATTACATTCCATGTTGATGATCTTCGCTTTTCTTTGCGGTTCCATGGCATGAGAATTCGTCCCAGTGATTTGATTATTTTGAAACTTCCATTAAAGCTGATTTTAGGTTACTTTTAATATTTTATTTTGTTAATTCCATTACATATGGCAGCTGTCATACTCTTATTTATTCTTTCTTGGCCAGGGCCCGACCACTGCATAGGCACACAACGTGATCCGTAAGTGGTGCTCTCTCCGCAGACAACAGTCAAGAGGCGGAGAGACGAAGATCACGGACAGAAACATGATCCCCAGGCGAAACTACCATACGGTTATTTCAGTCACGCCCAAGGCAGCAGTAATCGTTCGCCCGAAAACTACTGCCCCCCGCTTGGTAACAGCAACTAAGATGGCTGAAATCTACGTGTGCCTGCTCGTTAGGCTTGTGGAGAGAATAAGCTGCAGAAGTGGGAAGGGAAGGGATAGCGAGCTCTCATGTAGGAAAGTATGAAATTGCGGTCTGTGCAAGCACCTAGATACAATGATCACGAAATGTCTACCTAACAGGTTGCGTAAATTGCCAGTTTTGGTGCCGCCTCAGCTCTTAAAGCGTTAGCAGACTGGCTTCAAACTAGGCTGTCTTGACCTGATTCAAACGCAGCAACCAGTATAGGGGGACCTTTTTCACCCCCCATGCGTAGCGCCGCGTCTCAATGAGGTTTCCGAAAGAAACGGCATTTACACTTTACAATCAGATCTTCCTAAAGACACTTAAGGCATCAACAAAACATTTAGCACTTGACATGACACTTCGCTGGCTCCCGTTCAATGGCTCCGTGGGCTGCGTCCTGGCAACCACACTCCATCTATCCTCCTAATCAGTCGCTATGAGACTGTCTTGACATTTTACTGTAGAATTAAAGGCAGAGCAAGCAAAACATTCTTCCCCCAAAACAAACAAATATTTCAACAAATTAACATGCACTCGGATGTTGATGTGCTTCCCTAGTAAGCATGCTTTCCAAACTGAAAGAAAGCCCTTTCAATACACATTGAAAGTCAAGACATCTATATATTTTGTGAAAAATGCTTCTACCTACAACCCGTCATACACAGCTTCGAGTTCTGTTGCTTTATTTTTGTAAAGGTACCAAGTTTTTGAGAAGTTTTAAGTATAACGTCAATCCAAACACAAAATGTTTTAACTTATCTTGAATCCAAAATGCGGCTGCTTCTTTCCCACGTAGTAGATCGAATCATTGCTATGACTACCACTCTTATGTACTCTTGCTAGTATGTATGCTATTTTGAGAATCCTGTTACACGACAATCATCCAGTGTATGGGTAACACAACATGAACTGGCTGAACCTTATTTGCTTAGCAGCCATGCAGCCTTTACGTGTTCCACAGCACATCCCTGTAGTGGCTGGCGTAGTGTGGTGGTGTAGTAGTGTGGCCTGAGCCAATATCGGCAATTCACTGCCACCATCGCAGCCTAAACCTTTATGCTGTATTATTGTTACAGGAGGATTCGTGGACAAATTTTTGCAACCCTTGAAGGAAGCGTCAATCATCGCAACAGAAGGAGACGTCAACGATCCCGATGAATACTTTGAACGCGATATTGACCTCTCAGATCCTCAAGCGGATGAACTCATGAATAATGTCAACTTTTTTGAAGGGCTGCTGAATGGACGACGTCGAAAACGGAAAGTGAGTGCTTTTGTTTGCTGTAATTTTTCCTAATTATTAGAATCATGTCTTTAAAAAGCTCTTAATTTCGTTTCATTTGATTTCTGGTTTTTAATTTTCCTTTCCTATCAATGTTATTGTTCTGAATCAAGCCAATACAGATAGGATGCATTTGCGTTTCAGGTTGGAAGACCTCCAGCGTTCAAGCTGTGGGAATCGTTTCCTATTTCGTATTCTTTTGAAAACGATGTCCCTTCTCGGACTCGAGAGGTTATTCGAAAAGGACTGGATGTGTGGGAACAGAATACCTGTGTTCGGTTTAAAGAAAACGGCGGCGGCAAAGATCGACTGCTGTTTGAAGATGGCTTAGGCTGTTCCTCGTTTGTGGGATGTACGGAAGGAGTTCAGCCAATCTCAATTATGACTCCTGGTTGCGACAAAGTGGGAATCGTTACTCATGAGGTATTGTGTGGCTGGCTTGTCACGGTGTACTTTTTCCCCGGTGTGAAATTTCCCCCCAGAAAATTCACACCGGTGTAGTTTTTCCGGAGAGAACTTCCACATTCAGGTAGTTTTTCCGGGGGGAAATTTGCAAGGGAGAAAATCACACCGTGACATGGCTCTAACTTAAATGCGTATATATGCATTGCTATTGGATGTCTGTCTACTCTCTAAGTCTGACACTGCACAATACTCTTTAGCAAACAACGCTAAGAATAAATTAATAAGTTCCAACGCAAGAATTCAAGTATCCAACATTGTGTTTCAAAATTTTCAACAAATAACATATAATTTAGAAATAGGTGTAAACGGCGCCGTTTTCTATATGTATTTCATAATAAATTCTGTGTATTCAACTTATATACAATGTCTTTTTACAAATCAAAAATATTGAAAAGAGAAAAGCTGTGAGATAAAATATATAATAAAGATTCAGAGTTGCATGCATATTTGTTCCCTCAAGGAAAATCTTTTCAAATCTCCAACCTTTTTCACATCTCAGCTATAATTCAGATAAGTTCGACAAATCCAGTGTTTTCACGATTCGGTTTTGCCAAGTTCAAAGATTCTCGCGATTCAAGATTTTGTCCTAAAACCATTATCATTAAATGGTATTATATATAGTAGATGTGCCCAATGTGCGTCACCTTTTGTCTACGCAAAAGGAGTGGTCACTTTAAAAATCTGTAACTTTTGAAAGGCAAAATTTCATAACACAAAACTTTACAGAAGTCTCAAGTACCTCTGCTTCTACATTTCTGTAAAATTTGACGGTATTAGGTAAAGCCAATCGTAAGTTATAGCCATATTTATGCTAAAAAATGCAGTTTTTCGCTGTGAGAAGTTCATTCCCTAAAGTGCGTCGGACGTGTCCTAAAGTGCGTCATTTCAAAGTTCCTATGATTTGCATTAGAAAACAAAACTTTGAGATGCAATGACTCCTGTTTCCGACAATTTTATGCTACGAAAATTTTTTATGTGGTAGTTGGCTTGTATATAAACAATATATATCAAAATCAACAAAATCTGTGATCTTCGAAAAATTTGTTAAAATGCCAGTACTGTATTATTTAAAGCGAATTTGAGTTGCAAATTAAACTATAACAATTAATAAAATGTAATTTTATAATTTAAAGCAGGAAACAACGACTTTTACTAAAAAAATAAAATGCCATGAAAACAGAAAATTTGGTAACAGATTGCTCAGAATTATTCCTAGGATTGTGTTTTTGCACTTAGTTTTGTCTTAAGTTAAGTTATAAAGCCAGTATTTGCATTTATTTGAAGCAAATTTACATGTAAAAGATACGAACGCACATTAGGGATATTTGCACAAAAAGATAATTTTGAGCGACGCACTTTAGGCACTGATCAGTGGTTCCAGTAAAATCGAAATTTCTCAATTCTAGTACGGTGTAATCAGGAATTGTTCATATTTTTGGAATCAGCAGATTCTAACGAACAATTTGATAGCTGACACATTAAATATTGTTAAGTATTAAGATTGTTAGGTGCATAAAACCGAATTCGGGACATTGCTTAAAATTTGGCGGACAACGGGTGTTTTATTCAAAGTATATTGAATTTTGTAGCATTGTGCACGGTTAAAAAATTTTTAGGAAATAATTTTTACACCATTGCATAGAGCTTGAATAGACCTGCTCAGAAATATGAAAACTTTAGGATATCTTCCATTTTGTAGTGCACCAAATAACTTTAAACGGCTGAGTGACGCACTTTGGGGTATGACGCAGATTGGGCGAATCTACTATACCGACAAATTATTTCAGGTAGGTCATGCCCTGGGATTTTTTCATGAACAAAACCGGCCAGATCAAGCCGACCACATCAAGGTTCTTTATCCTAATATACATCCTTTGAGATACAACAATTTCTTACCACAAGACTGGAGGGATGTAAACGATTACGGCGTGCCTTACGATTTCGGAAGCGTCATGCACTACGATACTCGGGGATTTACTGTTTTTCCCTGGACCTATTCTATTGAGGCCAAGGACCCTGACTATCAGCATACCATGGGACAACGAGTGGGCCCATCTTTTGTGGATATAAAACAGGTAAATATGGCCTACTGTTCGGACAGCTGTAAACAACCTAATAATTGCCAAGGCGGTGGTTACAGGGATCCAAATCATTGTAACAAATGTAAATGTCCTGAAGGGTTCGGTGGAGATCAATGCGAAACGGCTCAAGCGAGTTCTTCCGGTTGCGGTGGTGTCATAGTTGCTACTCAAGATCGCAAAACCATTTCTTCCCCGAACTATCCGAATAATTTCCGAGACGGGGACGAGTGCTACTGGCGTCTTCAGGCCCCGGATGGTTATAATGTCAGACTACAATTTAAAGGATCATTTCGGTTCGAATGCTCAGAACCTTGCTCCCAGAATTTTGTGGAAATCAAGACAGGGCCACAGTTTGACAGCACTGGCTATCGATTCTGCTGCAAGAAGCCACCAAATCACACATTTGCATCGAAAGGTGGCGAGATGGTAGTGATCCTGAAATCCTACGAGGGAAGCAACCAAGGATTTAGTGCGGATGTATGGAGTGACGCTCCCAGTGGATCAAGTGGGCCTGCACCCGCACCCAGACCCTCTGCCACTCTTCCGCCCAAACCAGAGCGAACCACCACCCCACCCCCGGACACATTCGAGCCCGGTGGACCCTGTGACTGTGATCAGTGGTCTTCTTGGACCGGATGCGACTACGACTGCGGAGGCTGCGGAAACCAAGAACGCAGTCGATATTGTCGAACCCGGCATCCGGATTGCTATGATGGTGAACGTCGACGATGCAATATGGAAGCTTGCACTGGCAGTGCTGGCTTCACGCTAAGAAATGGACGATTCGTATTTTTGAATAATGGCTGCTGTTTTGGCCTGTTACAAAGCTCAGCTGGAGAATGTGAAGGCCTGTCAACAGCCATTGGAAACAGGATTGAAGGCTTTTTCAGCAATATTGGCCGAAAATGAAAGGGCAGCTTGGAGTTTTGTGTTGACACTGACGACTATTGTGTAAATATTATTGTGCTTCATAATGCCAAAGCTATTCAATATTGACTACTAGCATATAAATAGAAATCATATAATGCATTGATATTAAGTCAAAGCTATATTTTTTTACGAACTTTTCCAAGGGATTATGAATTTCGACAGTACACATCATACCTAAATACATAAATCAAATCAAATACAAAGCTTTACCCGGAAGCCTGGGTGGAAAGAAAGCCACGGGGCTCTCGGCCTCGGGACCATGCGTGCGTGGACCTTTGCCCAATCTTTGCCTATTACGACCGTAAATTTTTTCCAATTTGCTTTCCACGGCCTGTTCATAAGTATATATTGTATATTAATTTTTCTAAAACTTACATGTCTCGATGTTTTCACTTGTTTTACTTAACCGTTTTCCCGACTTTAATCATTTTTAGCTACTTCATTATCAAACCGATTACAATATTTTCTAATGGTAGTAGTTGTATATCTCTTTCATCCAAAGCAATTTTAGTAGTATATTTCAGTCAGTGTCAGTCTGCTTGCTTAGGTAGGAAATATCAAATAAATCCTTTCAATATTTCGGATATTTAGATAAGATCAACAAAACCCTCCCAAATAATCAAGTGTAACCAGCCATAAGGTAAATGATGTAATGATTCTTAGCTAATTCAATTAGTGCTCCCACATTTCTAGCAGCCTAAAGCTATTGTGCAGTGTATGCTGCGTATACGAGGGAGATGTGGTAAACAGATATATAGTAAAGGGACTGAAAGTGGGTCACTATTTGGAGACGTGCACAGTGAACCACCCATTGCCAATCAGCTTATTTCTGGCTCAAAATCAACCAATTATTTAATAGATGGGCGGGGATTGTTTCAGGCTTTCCGCGAATATAAATAAATTTTTTTCACGTGATGTAAAAGACTTGCTATACTCAAAAACAATTCTAATGATTCACTTTGCAGGGTGGCCCACATTCAGTCCCTTTACTCTACTGTTTTCTATATATAGATGTGGGAATCGTCCCCGTGCGTTCGCTGTAGTCTTGCTTTGTAAAGAGGCCCCGCACCGTGTGGTCAAGATTGGGTTCTCTCCCCTACTGCGTCCTCAGAACCTTGAATGCCTATTAGTGTTTAAGCCAGAAGTCTTTATCGAAATGGCAGCCTAACCTGTTGCGCAATCAGGACACGACTCTCGTTCACACAGCTATATAAGTCACACAGACTTCGGATTATCCCAACCCAGCAAGATGTAGACCTTTGCAAAGAGTGAACTGACTTGCGCTGTGCGCCCAACCTGCCTGGTTGCTTGCTTATACTCTCCTAGTGTTGCTGCTCTGCTTAATTACTATTTGGATCGTATGGCGTCTAGCACTAAAGACACGGTGTTGTCAATCATCAATGTCTGCTTACTTTTGAAGACGTGTTAACCGACTACAGCGTGTCGTGCAGCGGGCCTCACTTCTGCTTGCGTATTACCACCAATGCAGGTAGGCAGGACTTGAGGCCGATGCATCTGGCCTGGCTCAGAAACCTATAAGTTCAGTCTATTCGCTAGTACAAGCTCTCATATTTGGCCAAGGGCCGTGGACAGGTAACCTACACACATCAGTCTGTCACAGAAGTAAGCCATCTTCCCCTCATGATTTACTTCTCTCAAACCGTGACCAATTTAGTTGGTTTAGTTTAGAAAATTTAGTTTCAGCATTGTGCTTGAATTGTTTCGACCGTGTTTGATCCTCAAAAATGTACAGACTCTGTAGCTCTTCCTTTGCGAAGCTGAGGATGGGGAACCTTGAGCTAGGATTAGCTTGAGCTTTAAATTTGGGAAGCTAGAGCCCCACCCCATAATAATGTCATCCACGAATCATGACTTTATTTTTCAAGCGCACATACATATGCTCAGACTATACCTAAATTTAAGTTGACAACATGACAACAAATATTTGAACAAGAGATTACAACACGATTACAGAACAAATAAAACATTACAACAAATTTGACAAACAGCAAGAATTTGAAAGGCAGAGATTATTAGTCAAGATTAAAGAGTATTTCCGCTGAAATCTATTAATTTAAAGCTTTGCAATTCTAATCTCATTTACTAAATTTGGTAATATATGCAACTTCGTTTTACAAGGAAACTTGAATTGCGAGTAGTTGAAATCTAGTTGGAAGATAAGGGATCCGATAGGTTTTATACTAACCATAAGTATGCATTTCTAGAATACAATAAAAATGTATAAAAATACTATAAAAATATGTATATACATGTTAAAAAATAAGAGTATAGAATCCAAAGTATCAAAAGAAAATATTATGTAGCAAAAACCGCGCAAAACAGGAACGCATAAGTAACAGCAAGATACAGTTGCATAATTGTACAAAGGTAGAAACAGAACCAGGTCTTGGATTTTTACATTTTTTCGTATCAGCTAAGCAGATTCTAGATATTGAAACTAGCTTAGCAAATTAGCTCTGAGTTCCGACATCGTGGATATTCAATTTTTTGCAGAAACTATGATTTCCCCTCAAATCGTACATTTTCAATTGTCATCGCGCCCTCGCTTTCATTGTAATATAATAAAATGGCTTAGTCATCCACATTGACCATGATTCCGAGCACACAAAGCAGTTATAACAACTGATAACAAACAAAAACAAAAGCATATGGAATAAAACGTTTCAGCATAACAATCCTACATAAAAGGGGCAAGTTCTCATAAATAAATAGTGAATATAGTAAAGAGTACGTAATAACTAAATGGGGGTTTATACTATCAAACTTTCTTCTGACTTTGTCAGATGAAAATTTTCTTCAAACAAAAGTCAGCCGAAATTCTCGCGTGTAAACGGCTAACTGACTCAGCTCTGACAATGAAATTTTTGTTGGACGAAAATGGAAATTCCATCTGATATCAGACGAAACTGACCAGTCATACCGCTTGATTTTGAAAAGAGCTGGTGTGTAGCAACAGAAGCTGAATTTGATTGGACACTGGCATTGTCAGTCGCAAACTCCTTACTTGTTTGATGGGCAATGTAAGCTACAAGTTGGATACAAAATGTTTGCTCTGACATTTTGTTCCATCTGACAAAATCAGAAGAAAGTTTGATAGTGTAAACCAGGCTGTGACAAGCTTCAAGCTCTTAGTTATTAGGCTTGCGACATCATCTGCACGATAACGGCTGACCACCCCCCAACAAATTAGGGCCATCACTTCAAAGAATTGTGGGGTCTTTCCCATTATCCCCCCCACAGCTCCGAAGAAGCACTGAAGAAGTAGGTTTTCTGACTTGCTAATTTCAAAAATGCACAAATTTCAAAATAAGTTTTAGTTGGAAGGGGGACCAAGGGGATCAGAACAATTTTTTGTCAAAGATTTTGCTGAAAACTTGCATACAGGTGTTTTCTGGGCGCTGAGCACGAATCTGAAATCCGTTTTTCGATTCAGCTTTTTGTTAGCTCAGATTAAGCTAGCTTACATCTTAGGCTTGCAACCGTACCTATATTAAGCTATGTATGTTTGTGTTTTAAAGCTCAAAAACACAACTAGCCAGTTGGTTCAATGTGCGTTTGTTGCGAGCTTCAGCACACAAACATAGCGTGCAAAATTCTTTGAAGTGATGGGTCGGGTGGTGGTCAACCGTTATCGTGCAGATGATGTTGCAAGCCTAATAACTAAGATATTATAGGCATTTTGAACCACCTTTATCTACAACGGTAAATCATTTTGTATCAGAGAAAAAGACTGCAAACTAAAAAATAACAAAACAAAATTGAGAGACAGAAAGCAGCAATATGGGAACAAAATCAAAATAACAGAGGCAGCATCTTGGGAATGGAAGCAGTCAGTCAAAAACTCCTGCCTTAAGCATTACAATAAACAACAATACAACAACAAGAACAATAGTAAAATAGATAAAAAGCAAAAACCATTAACCAACCGTACGTAAGTAATAAATAAAAACACTGTACTTTACCAAAAGTAATAACCAAGAATCTCTTGACGTAGACCTACAAAATATATATGCTTTTGCAATGCTTTAAGAAGATATTCATTAAGAAGACTTAGTACCCTACACATCTACCTATAGGTATGCGTAAGAACAAACTTCCAAAAAGGGTTTTTCCATTTTTCCAACGGCATTAGAAACCCTTTTAAAATTTCTATAGAAATTTTAAATAGTATAATTTTGGAAGCAAACTGAATTTTTCGATTTCCATATGTAGAAAATACGCTAATTTAAGACGTTTCTGATAATGCTAATCGTATCATTAACTAAATAAAGACCTCTGAAATAGTAGACACATGAGTCAAAATTTAAATCACATAACGTATACGTTTGCACGCATACATTTGCAGTACAAAATTTTGCGATCGAGGATCAAAGGAGGATCAAAATTGTTAAAATTCAATTCAGTATAATTTCAAATAAACAGTCTCAGTGTACATGTGAACAATAAGCACGGCACACTATATATACTGTGCAGCAATAAATACAGTCACGTGTTCTTCCTCATTCAACACAATATATTCCAAACGTATATATTATATATTAACAAAAACAAGGCAGTCAGTAGATGCTACCGAATTTTTAAAACATAAGCATTGGTATATAAAATCTTAAATATCTTAAACGGGACTTAAAGATCAAAACAAACTGAGAAACACCGGAAGTGGAGGTCCACATGTTAAGCTGAATACAAATTTCAAACCAGAAAGATTCAATACTTGTGTTTATCTCAGAAAACGCAACAGCAAGCAGACGCAATAATTTACGGTTCAAAATGGAGCAACAACGTGACGCGTATTATGGCACATTGTAAAGGGTTGATCCAGATCCCTTGTTAAGCAACGATTGCTCAACATACTATTACAAACAAACAAGCTTAAAAATGGCTGGTGAAATGGTCAGTATTCTATGCTAAACTACAAATCTGAGGTGAGGTACCTGACGCAATCAAACAATGAAGTTATCAAAAGCTGGCTTTTTCATAGGCAAAATTCTGGGGGACGGGGTCTTGGGGAACCGATTTCTGAAAATCCCATCTCTTGTCGGAAAAAGCCAGATAAATTACATTTACGTACGATAAGAATGTGACAGCTGGTAGGATCTGCAATCAGCTCTACGTAGATACTGTACACGCAAACGGCTGACCTTTTTTCCGTACAAAAGTACAAACCTGATCAGAAAATCTTAGTAACGAATTAACCAACTGTCCTGCCTTCACCCTGTAAACTAGTCCAAACGAATTTTTGGAATCTTCAGCAGGAGAATCCCACTGAAACCATAATTTCTGGTATGAATAAATTCAAAATCAAAGGAAACGTTTAAGAGCATATAATTGATCAATCTCATTAATTAACTATCAAATCTCCTAAACTAGCTTTTTCAAATTCCCGTAAAGCTTTCGCTGTCTTTCTATTTTCAGTTTTCTTTTTGAGACAACTTCAACAGACTCGCTAGATGTGTGCTGATGATCTTTGCTTTAACTGAAAGAAACGTGATCTGGGGCGGCAGCTCTCGCTTTTTGAAATTTGACAGAATTGAAACCATTCTTAACACATTTTGCAAAACGTTTCGGAAATTTGGCTCTATTTTGATGAGTAAATGAGTTTTTGCTGGGGATCTAACAACACAACTCGCGCCCACGCCTCTTGCCCTTGCCTAAGTCCCTGCGATAGACAACAGGAAGTATACATTATCAAGGAGTTGCAACCATGCGATGTTAATATCGTCTGGGTTTTCTTTAGTGGGGGCGGGGGGTACCCCTCTTTTCGGGTTCCTACACTCGACCCCCTCCTCCACTCGTTTTGGTACTCAAACTCAATTTTTGAGCACTTTTTAGCATAGTTATAGCGGTGTATGTAGAAAATAGGCTACTTTTACTGCATTTTTGGGTCACTTTGGATTCCCCCCACTTTTGGTCTTCCCCCCCCCCACTAGTGGAAGCGGGGCTCCCCCCTCCCCCCCCCCCACTTTTTTCGCCGAGAGAAAACCCAGATCGTTACTAAAACATTTTTGGACAGACCTTCGTACAACAAAAAATTCAAAGTGCTGAAGTTTCGAACAAGCTGAAAACACAAGACACCCTTTGATAAACGGCCTTCCTCGTGTGTTGAAGCCTTTTCAACATGTCCAGAAACGGACGAGTGAGCGTACAGAAACTTGAATTGAGAGATCATTTCATTCTGGCATTTTTTTTAGGGTTTTGAAAGTTGGGGGGGGGGGGGGCTTCGCCCCCCCCCCACGGGTGGGGGCCGGGGGGGGGGCGAGCCAAATGTAAAATATACCGAAATTTTTAGCGAAAAATTAGCATTTTTAAGGTAAAAACGCAAAAAAATCGCTGTTTTTAAGCTTAAAATGAGCTTATAAGTCCGTAAATTAGCTAAAAATAGAGAAAATTTTTGTAAATTTGACCTCAAAAACCTAATTTTTAGACACTTTTGGGCGACCCCCAAAAAAGTGGGTGGGGGCTTGCCGAAAAGTGGGGGGGGGGCGAAAGTTGGGGGGGGCTCCGAAAAGTGGAGGGGGGAACCGAAAAGTGGGGGGGCCCCCCCCCACTAAAAAAATGTCAGCCATTAGTGGGTGGAGAGATCAGTGGGTTACCGTGATAGAGGGTCAACCATTAGCGTGCAGAGCATACAACTGAAATAGAGAACTACTCAATTGTCATCGATCTACTATATATGTATTCTTGATAAATGTGAAAAGATGAAAATATTGGCAAACAAATATTACAAAACTCCTGCAATACATAAAGAGACATAAAGCATTGACTTATTAGCTGCCTATGGGTAATAATAATAATACGGCACGCAAAACCCAAGCTACATTTAAATACGTGCATACGTATGCACTGTACAAGTTACGTACAATTTTGAAAAGCGTATACAATGTTTGAAATTCAATCAAAACAAGCTAGCAACAAAACAATCATAAACTTGTTTCCATTTTAGTTCTTATGCTAGATATCAGTTGAGTTATCAGTTTCCTAGTTTAGCAAACGGTCAAATATTCAGTCTGCATACTACTTTAGACAACATATTTTAAGTGAACTCATGCCATAAGTTGAAGATAGGAACCGGTTTTGAAGGTTCTTCTAATTTAGAAATTGCACAATGCCCACTTTTCAATATTGCACGTAACATGAGATGTTTTATTTATTATCACTTGCTTAGCTAGTGTTGTTACTAGTATTGTTGCAAGTAGTATGGGGGAGAGGTATGAATGAATCCAGAGAGGAGAATCGCACAGTCTGAAGCTGGAACTCCGTCTGTCATGTACAGTATTGACTACAGTAGGTTTAAAGCCGATTCAGTAATAGTAGCCTTCTTCATAGTCTTTAAGAATGCTCTTTGACAGACAGCAGGCAAAGCATATTCCCAGAATCTGCAACAAAATACATCAAATATTGAGGCAGCTTTCATAACGATAAACTCGAAAGCAACTAAGCCTGTATTCCTGAGAAAGATCTATTTCGGACGGAAGAGACATTGGGCAAAGGAAAACATTGACGACGCAGTCAGATTAAGCCACCCATTATGGCAAAAGCAGCAGCAACTAAGAACATAATTCTGGCATTTATATGTTGCATTGCGGTAGGAAGGAGCCTCACTTTTCGGCAAGCTCTTTCCACATTCGCCAGGATAAATCGTTTCAAAAGTTGGTTGCTCAATGCTTGGTTAATTTATGGACGTTATTTCCGTCTTATTTTTTGCGTTTCCAATTGAAAATATAATTTTTCGTTTATTACTCGCTTAAACGAATCATACCGCTTACATGCCAGTCCCCATTTTTTTGAAAGGCCCCATCCACTATCAAATCCTAAAACTGATTGAAAGAATTATCTTTCTACCGCTAAATATTTTAGACAGTGGGAAAGAGCAACCCAGGATTCTTAGGTATCTTCAGGTTCAGGGGGCAGATATTATGGAAGGGATCGTCTTTCTTCTGCAGTCCTTTACCCATCCAATGTAAGTATAAGTATCTGTATCCAGGCCAGGGTATCTTTTACAGGTCCCCGAAAATGCCTCTCCCCGAAATCGTTTCCTCACGGGATTTTCTACTTCCACCCTCCGGAATTTTTTGGGTGCCCAAATTTTTCCCCAAAATGAGCAAATTTTCAAAACATTTTCGGCAGCACCGAAAATTTTTACCTAAAAATGTCTATTTTTACTTAAATTTAAGCATTTCTGAGAATGTAGCGTTTCTCCTTCTCCATGCCAAATATACCAAAACACCTCTTATCGGCTCATTTATGCAAAACATCTCCCTCGAACATTCTTCCCCCTTCCTCAGCTCCCGGCCCACCGGAAGCCCTCTTCCGGGGAAATCCCTAAAAATAGCCTGCTGTATGAGCGTGCTGAAGAAAGACTAGTCACAATTTAAAAAAGGCAAACAAGACAAAACTGACACCCAGTCGGAAAACCAAGTATACAATGAACACACAGGTTTAGCACCGCATTTCCAGAACGTAAGTAGCATCAAGAGTTTATAATAGGAAGAGTAGGACACTCAGCCCTTCCTAATGTTTTAAGCTTGCAATATGCTCGAAACATTAAGGCCAAAATCTCGGGGGGCTTCTTAGCGTGTAAACATAGCACGCTGACATTTTTCAAGAACGGGCGTTTTCGACAAATTAAATACTATAACTTAAGCTAGGAAAATCGTACAGCAATAATTTTTATATCATTATGTTGCGTGGAATGAGATCTTTTTAACGATATAAAAATTATATAGTTCGGTTTAGGTAATCTCTTACAAAACCAGCAATAAAACATCCTTGCCACGAGAATACTGGGAATTTCGTCATTTCTTAGAAATGCCTTACGTTGTTGCTGAATTCATGAAGGATTGCTAAACCGAACTATATAATTTTTATATCTTTAAAGAGATCTCGTTCAACGCAACATAATGATATAAAAAATGCTGTACGATTTTCCTAGCTCAAGTTGTAGTATTTAATTTGTCGAAAACGCCCGTTCTTAAAAAATGTCAGCGTTGTGTGGTTTACATGCTGAGAAGCCCCCCCCCCGAGATTTCGGCCTTAATGTTTCGAGCATCTTGCAAGCTTATTCTATTAGGAAGAGCTGAGTGTCTTACTCTTGGTATTATAAACTCTGGACATTAGAGATTAGGATTTTGGCTCACGGCAGCGGAGCCGGCAACAGTTCTCCCGAGCAGAGCCGAAGAATTGAAACTGCGAGCCGAGCCAAGCCGACCCAAACCAAAACTTTTAATTAGCCCAAATTTCACTGTCATACTTCCGAACTTCTTCCAAAGAAATGGCGAACAAATTCAGTTTAGTTTAGTTTGGCTAATTTTTTCAATTTTACGGCATAAATTTTATCTTTCTTGATAAATTCCAATCGCACTTTTTCTTAATGTTTGGCTGTCCTTGACATCAGCTTGTACATTGCGCATATATATTATTAGTAAGAAAGACTTTTGACTTATTTCATTCTTACGTGTCAATTATTCTGTGTTTCTGGGTTTTCTTAGTATTTTTATTCTGTCAGATAGCAAAAGGTTATAACTTATAACTGCTACTGGTATTCGAGAAATATTATGATCTTGAAATGTTAAAATTAAAATAATATATATAATTATAATTGACTTTTGCTTCGTTTAGATCGACGGGGAGCAGTTTAGAAGTTTTACATATTTTTATCATTAAAAATGTTAAAAATTCTTAATTTTATAACGAGTTCTCAAAATTTTGCCGGGTGTGAGTTTATACCTTTGCTAAGGCTGCGTAAAATCAAAACTATAAGTTTCCTCGTGATTTCCTTCGGCGTTCATCACTTGTTCCTTTCCATAATGTAGAGCATAAGTTAAGAATAAACTCGGAAGGCAGAACATGCCTTAATGAGTGCCCGGCGGAATGAGGTCCTAGTTCCCTCGGGATGTGGGGCGGCTCTGAGCTACTCTAACCACATTAGATATTTTCCACGATGGTCCAGGAATAGGAAGAGAAGGTCCTAGTTTGCTATATATTTTTACCAAATACCAATATCAGTAAATCTTATAATTGCAAACTCTGCACCTCGGAGTGCGTTAGTAATTCATGATGGATTTTTTAGAAGCAACATGAGATGTAAACATGTAAAATGTTCTCACTTGAGATATAAAACGATTAAGAACTCGTTTTGCTAGAAATTTCGTCAACATAAAAGCATTTTTGAGTGTTTGACTATTCTATTTTGTAAAGATTTGCTGACAAGTAGGAAAAATGCTCCTTGCAGTCGCATAAAAAATACAATAGGAGCCAGAAGGACAGCATTCAATTCAAGAAAAGACAATATTTAAAATGTGTAATATGCGCCAGCATTTACTTGTGTAAGGGACAAGATGTAAAAGTTTAATATGAGCAGCTCCCTTTCTCGGGCTCATATTGACGCCTTGGGAATGATGTTGTTTACGCAATTTAATTCGATGCCAACGAACAAAATTTGATCAAGTGTAAAACAGGCATTGCTCAGAGCCGGGCCCTGGGAGCTTGCGCCGAGTAAGTTAACATGTGACTTAGAGTATCGTTAATATCACACTATTTACGTACACATATACCAGAAAATAAACTGTAATTATAATCATATACAATGTGTAGATAAAGACGTATATACCAGGAATAATAAACCATAATCTGTGCTGTTTTTACAAGACGCACTTCATTTTCAGCAAATCCTTTTTGTCATCGCTGCCAGCATACACCTAGCTAGCTAGCTGTCGTATACCATTAGCTTCTCTGTCACAGGTATAGTATATTCACTAAAGTACGTATATATCTGACTGAATGCTCTATCAAAATCGTATGGGCAGAAACACGAAGGAAAAGACAGAGAGAAACCACTCCCTGTGGGCTGTCCGCGCGGCGTCAATATGAGCCCGAGAAAGGGAGCTGCTCATATTAAACTTTTAAATCATGTCCCTTACACAAGTAAATGCTGGCTCATATTACACATTTTAAATCTTGTCTTTTGCCGAATTGAATGCTGTCCTTCTGGCTCATATTGTATTTTTCATGCGACTGCAAGGAGCATTTTTCCTACTTGTCCTATTTCATTTTTGAGAATGTGCCATGCAGCCCGAGGGTCACATCCGTCGGTTTCGCCGATAAGCTCACCGTTTTCAGCGAACCCGATTTACTATATATGGACACCTCCAAATGGCCGAAAATAGCCGGTTTTGGGGACTTTTCCCAACTTTGACCCTGGGCGAGGAACCACGGGCGCCATGCAGCCCGAGGGTCACATCCGTCGGTTTCGCCGATATGCTCATCGTTTTCAGCGACCCCGATTTACTATATAAGCGCACCACCAAATGGCCGAAAAACGCCATTTTAGACGACTTTTTGACAATTTCCTATGTTGGGACCCTCGAAAATTTCTAAGTCCGAATGTTCGTGAGCCCATGTTTGACAGTCTGTAAAAATCGTTAGGGGCCGAATTGGGCCAAAATAATAAATAGTGAACAGTTTCATGGTTTCGACAACACGATAATAATAGGTAAAGGTCGCCCCCATAAGGCATGTGAAAAATTCTTTGGTGAGTTACGGGACATAAAGCGTAAAGGAGAAACATCAGAGAGAAAAAACCCGCCTAGAAAGTAGGTCTGAAAAATGAAAATTTTCAAACTTCATTTTTTCCGGGCAAGTTTGGTATCATTCGAAAGCTCTTGGCCTGGGGATTTCAAAAATGTAAATATTAGCTCTTAATTCCCTACCGCTAATTAGTTACGCCTAATTAAGCATTTTGAAAACACGCAAAGTGCCTTTTTGGCTCATATTATGGGGGGCTCTCCGAGCTCCCCCATGATATTAAGTGACATTCACGTTATAGTGCTGATAATAGTAGTGATGATATATACTTAGTAATTAGAACACTTCAAGTTATTAAGAAAACATCAAAACTCAATGTTACTAATACAAACTAACTCAACTTGTTACTAATACACAAAGGATAGAAGCTGTTTTCAAGAAATTTGACCAAGACAACATGGAAAAGAACAAAATTTGATGCAATCGGAAGAATTTCAAATGTCAGGCTTAGCGAGCCGAACAGAGCCGAGCCGACCCACTTTCAAAATCTTTCCGAGCCGAGCCGGGTGTACCGCGAATCAAAATCATTTTCTCGCGAGCCGAGCCGAGCCGGATAAGTCCGGCTCGTCCTCATCTCTAATATACATTACCATTCACAGGATATTATCGAGACTAGAACTGAGGCTTAATTGGTTGAAATAACCAAAGCGCCCTGAAAGTGTCAGTAAATTGCATCATAGCCCATTCGACGATGACGCAGGAGCCTGCATGCAAGCACAATAAGAGTGATCTACAAAACACAAAAACCCAATGCATGCAGTGCAAATGTAAGCAGAGAACAATGTCACCAGGGAAAAATATACATACAGCAATTGCAACATGACAAAGCGCTGCAAGCAAAGGGCAAAAATCAAGCCGTGATAAAAATTCTTCCGTCCTCAATGAGATTTTGGAAAAATTGAATTTTTGCTTTAACTCAGACAAAGCACGCTAGTTAAAACATCAGCAAATAGTGAAGAAGCAGTTCACAGAAAAATTCAAGAAAAAGAAATTAATAAAGTCTATAATATGAAGAAAAGGCTGGTTATAACTTATTTGTTCCAAATAATCTCACAACTACGTTCAGCAAATGTAAATTTCTAAATCTACTTGTATGTGGAAAACAATGCATGCATGTGGGTACGAATTTACGTAAAAACATGCAAGCACACGATTACAGCATAAATCTAATTAGAGAGCATTTGGTATTTATTTCAAGAGAGCCAAACGGTGTGTGAAATGTATCTTAAGTTCTTTCTTCTAACGTAGGATCATGGGCGTATCCAGGGGAAGGGATTTGGAGCTTGAAAAACCCTACTTTTGGGTTGTCCGAAGGAAAATGTTATTAACACTTCATCACAAAATGTGTACATTTTTGTCATAACCCCCACTTTTTCAGCATTTTTTGCCAAAACCTCCTCCTTTTCAAAATTTTGAAAACGCCCCAGCCCTCAGCGTAGGATGGCTCGAGTATGCGACAGTTTTGAAAAGTGCCTGTTTCTTCATGCACAAAATTCCTTATAATTTTTCAATTAATTTTCACACTAAAGCTGGAAAGGAATTAAAAGCTTCGATGATCAATTACGTATGTCAATTTACTTTAGCTTCGTCCACTTAAGCAAGCCCCCCCCCCGCATTTTTCGCATTTTTACAATGTTTTTATCAATATAGGTGGGCTCCCTCCAGAATTCGCTGCAGAAACGTTGTTGAAGGAATCCCTAAACAAATCTGCAAAATTCTCAAGCGCATGAAGCCCTCCTGGTAAACCTTGTACACTATACAGTACGTATATTAAGTACAATTATTACTGTTATACAAACCTGAATAACTGCGACGGCACAGGCAATACCACCAATAACAGCAACTCTTTCTTTCAATTTTAAGTCGATTGCTTCCCTGCAGCCCTAGAACGAAATACATACATTTTACACGTTTACGTTTAACGTGTAAATTAACAACTTAACATTGTTAATCAACGTTGTTTACAATCAACGTTTACGTAGCAATAATTTACAGAAAATAAGACCAAATACATACGATACGTGCTGCTTGGAGTCGTACTGATTGTTAAGCGAACTGTTTTTGAAGAATTGCAGTTGCAGAATTGCAGTTTCCGCGAATATAGGTTGTTCAGCGAAGATGGTCCATATTAGTGCTGTTTGAACCTAGTCCTATTGTTCCAACCTGCCCCTGCCATATTAACGTTGTAAAACCTAGTCCTCTGTCCGCGTATAACCTAATGTCACCTATATTGCATTTTTCATGCTCCAGCGGAGCATTTTTATACTTGTATACACACACGCGCGCGCACACACGCACACACGCAAACACACACACACACACACACACACACACACACACACACACACACACACACACACACACACACACACACACACACACACACACACACACACACACACACACACACACACACACACACACACACACACACACACACACACACACACACACACACACACACACACACACACACACACACACACACACACACACACACACACACACACACACACACACACACACACACACACACACACACACACACACACACACACACACACACACACACACACACACACACACACACACACACACACACACACACACACACACACACACACACACACACACACACACACACACACACACACACACACACACACACACACACACACACACACACACACACACACACACACACACACACACACACACACACACACACACACACACACACACACACACACACACACACACACACACACACACACACACACACACACACACACACACACACACACACACACACACACGAATAAAAAGAAAAATATGCTCCGATCATGGTTTTTTTGCGTCAGGGGCTGCGTCAATCATGGCGCAAATTTTTGGTGTGACGCAAATGAAATTAGCCCTGACGCAAGCCTGGCGCAGCTGGATTTGAACTTCAACTAGAGGCAAAATTGTGCAAACTTGCTGGAAAAATTGTGTTTCAAACGTGATATTTCTAAAAATTTTCTACTGGGGGCTGTGCCCCCAGCCCCCGCATGTCTGCCTTCTTACTTGTTGCTGAGTGCTAAGATGACTGACAAACTAATATTTTATTTAATCATTGAATATAAGGGCGCATGTAGCAGCGGCAACAGCTTGCAAGTCTTGCAGATGTAGCACTTAAAAATATTTTAATATACATTCGATATTGCAATAACCGGCCATACTTAATACCACATCAACTGGTCGCGAAAATGCTCTAAATTTAATTCCTGGGAGAGTTTTAATTGCAAAAATTCTTCAACTTCTGGGGGGGGGGGCTCCTCCCCCCAGAGCCCCCGTGTTGGTTCTTTCTCTAGATCTTAATGCTTGACGCATTAAAGTCGGCTTTAAAAAAGCAAAATTTGAAAAACAGGTGGAAATGTGTTTAATGCTGTGTACTGATAAGTTAAATACTGGTTACACATTAAAATAATGTTTAAAATACTTATTAAATTGTTTAAAAATAAATAATTTTTGACGCAGTGACCCCAGTTCCTGACGCAATAAAATTTTTCCTGACGCAGCACTGGCGCAAATCGTGAAACCAAAAAAAACCTGGCTCCGATGGAGCGTGAAAAATGCAATATTGGTGACATCAGGTTGTAAATGGCAGAGGACTAGGTTTTAAAACGTTAATATGGGAGGGCAGGTTGTAAATGCCTAGAGGACTAGGTTAAAAGCGCACTAATATCGACCAGCTTCGCTGAACAACCCATATTCGCGAAAACTGCAGACAGTTGCTATCGACAGTTCTTCAGAAAATTTTGCGATTTGTCAGCACGATCCTACAAATATATATCTAATCGTGCTCTTTATTATACAACTTAATAATACACGAACATAATGTCAACTGCTTTTCGCATCGACTTAATACAAGATTCTGCGCTGACAGTGCAGACAATTGAATGAGGCAGGCTACAGCCATATCGTTTGTGTAAGTAAAGTCTGCTTTTGAAGAGTAGAAACTTCTTGGTTGATTGTGGATAATGAACTAACGCAACTAACATTAGGTGTCATTATGTGAATGAAATGTGCTGTAGCTAGCTAGCATTGTTGTTTAGCATAAAGTTAATGCCGGAGCTGCTGTCTTCTGCATAAAGTACATAAACTGCATTGCCTATTAGTAATAATACTAGTTCCAACTGAAAACACTCTGTTACGCATTCGGAGTTTTAATAATTTCGCACTTAATAATAGTCTAAAACAAATAAAAAGGGTCATTGGTCGTTAAAAATGTTGTGTTGGAAAAACAGTCGCGAGGCTCAAGTAAGTCTAAAAGTAGACAACCCAGGGGCAGTCTCTATGTTACTGTTTAAGATAAAATTGTATATACGAGAAAGCAGCCGCTCGTATCAACATATTCTAATAATTCAGGCGAGTAGGTTTAAAACCCAGTCACAGTGAATGAGATGAGATTACCTTATCGACGGTAACATTGTTTGAGAAATGAACCGTTGAGCTGGACATATCGCAATTCACGCGAATAGGATGGACGGAGGTCCACGCTACCGGACTGCATTCCCTATTCGGCGCTGAATCTAGTTTCTATCATTTTCAGCGCCGACTGCGTTCCCTATTCAGCGCCCAGATCTGTTTCTATAATTTTCAGCGCCGACTGCTTTCCCTATTCGGCGCTGAATCTAGTTTCTATAATTTTCTGCGCTGACTGTCAATTATATTGGCATTTTTCCGCCCTTCCTTCTTTCCCTATTCTAGCCATTGCATGCCCGTTTAGGGCATTTTTCCCTCTAGTTTCTTGCATTTTTCCGCTTTAGCGTTTTTCTTAGCAGGATTAATTAATAAATAATATAAAATGAATAAACTGCCGTAAAAAAGTATTTGAAAAACCCGATAGTATAGGACATTTTTGTTTTTAAGCACGTTTAGGGCATTTTTGTCATTTGTACGGAGCATTAAATGTTTATATATATATACTGATTTGAGTGTGTACCAGAGGGTTTATCTGAAAAGAGAACCGGGGTGGGGTAGGAAAAATGTGAAAAACGCTATTGTTTGAAAGAACGCAATTGTTTAGCGCGGCGTGGGGTTGTGGAAATTTGGAAAAATGCCATTGTTTCCGTACGTACGCGTGCATCAGCGACTTTTGCAAAGTGGTTTGCCGGAAAACATGATGACGGGAGCTCCGGAGCAGAAGCCCGCTCCGGAGCACCGACAACCGGAGCTCCGCTCCGGAGCTTCGTCGCAGCGGAGCTCCGGCGCACATCACTAGTTGTAACACATCGTGGAGGGGGGGGTCGAACGCACGCCGACCGGGGGGGGCGTCGCCTGGCTTATTTTTAGGCCAAAATTTATGGGGGGGGCGATATGGGGGGGGCTCGAGGTGCCCCCTATCGATGGGGGGGGGCTCACCAAAAGTGGGGGGGGGGGCATATTTTTTGGAAAAAATTTTTGCAAATTTTTACGTTTTTTGTGTAAAAATTGCCAAAAATCGTTAAAAAATGACTAATTTTAGGTGTTTTTTACGCCCAAAATATTTAAAATTTCGTTAAAATTCCGGCGAAGCCGAAAAATTTTTGAAAATTTGGGGTAAAAATGGTGAAATCTGGCAATTTTTTGGCTTATGGGGGG
>JASAND010002075.1:0-22336 GCA_030248195.1 Trissonchulus latispiculum | reverse complement strand
CTTGTTTAGATTTTTCCACTCCACCGAATTCAAATTCCGCACAGTAGGACCCCCCAAAAGAGAGCAGGGTTAGTAGAAGAAGCTGAAGATGACGTTTAGAATATTTTTGGGTTTTGCAATAGAGGATGGACTCTGGACACCATGTCTTCATTTTCATTTTTCCAAGTATGATTCAAAGCAATAATAGCTTCAAAATTATTTGCAACCTTGACAGGCCAGTACAAATATACCAATTTCCCAACTTTGACACGTGCGAGGCGCCATGGAGCATGAGGGTCAGATCCGTCAGTGTGTTCGATTCGGCAGTGTGTTCGGCGATCCCTATTTACTACAGGCTTTGTACCAAGCCGAAACCGCTATTTTGAACGACCCTTTGACAATTTTCTATCTTGGTACCACGAAAAATTTCTAAGTGCAAACGCTTCGCGACCCCCTGTGTGACAGTCCGTAAAAACCGCTGGAAGACGAATTAGGCCAAAATAATCAATAGTGAACAGGTTCATGGTTTTGATAACATGATAATAATAGCTATTTTGCTAAAAAACACTATTCCCAGCCATAAATAAGCAATATTATATACAACCGATTTAGTGATTTTTTGGAAAAAATGTAATTTTTGTGAAACATTTCGAATTTTTCCTAATTTTGTTGAGCCAAACTTTTTAAAAGTTTGCTGGTGGGGTCTGCAAATTTGGGTGGGTGGGGTCTGGGTTTTGGCTATTTGGGAATGGGGTCTGTCTCGTAAGTTTCGAGGGTGGAGTCCATTTGGGGGGAAGGGTGCATAGGTACACCCTATGATGCCACTGCTTTCCTTCCAATGATCATAGGTATAATTAGGGGGGGTTTAGGGGGTATCCCCCGACCAATTTTCGAAACCACCCCCAAAACTTTTTGGGGGTCCCCGTATTTTGGACTTTCTGACGCAATATTAACCTTATTTTGGAGTTAGAAACATGTTGGCAATCAAGTTTTCGAGTTTAAAATCCTGTCTAATGTTAAATTTTGTTCATAGTTGGATCATGTTTTTTGGCATTAGCAGTGGCTGAAAATGCTATTTTTGGCTTAAAAATAGAAAAAAGATCTTTGGAGGAGGTTGGGGAGGTGTCGTGGGGGTTGGGGGAGGTCTAAAAGGGGCCCCGCCCCCAAAATTTCGGAGGAGGGCCCCCAAATCCCCGTTACAACTATGTATCCATGATGACTAACTTTCCACTGTACCCTTAAAGCTTCAAGTTAGCTATGTATGTTTAACATTTACCGTATACTTTTGTGACACTATTCGCACATAATTTTTAAATTTCCACAAACAAATTAACGAATTCAAACAAAAATAAATCATGGATCAATGATTTAATAACGTTTTCTTTTGATATGCAATGTTCTTCTTCTGGATCATTCGTTTGGTTCGCAAATGCGTTTTTAACACCCCAAAAAGCTTGATTTTTAAAAAATCTGAAAGTGGATCAATAAAAATAGCTGATGGATCATACCTAAGTTTGTGTGGCAAAAATGGATCAATGCCAAGCGCAGTTGGATCATTAAGTGGGGGTGCTAAGGAGACACACGTAATATTTCCACTTATGCCTGTATTTTGACTTAAGGTGGTGATTCCTTTGGAGACATCAAATTTGAACCATTACTAGCATTCATTCTTTGGGGTTAGAAAGCTATTTTCATATCAAAATGCAGGTTAACATTTGCTCTTTCTGATGAATACAACGTGAAACTAACTTTAGATTTACTTTAGATTTAGATTACTACATTTTCGAAGCAATTTAATTTTCCAAATTTTTTGCAGACTAAAGTAAATTTTTTTGTGAGGCATCGGCCACATCATTCAATTCCACTATCAGATAGCTGGGGGCCTTTTTAATTATTATGAAGCCGATTTTCGTTGTAAAGAAATTAGCTAAACTATACGCGCAACCTGGATTTTGCCTACTTTTCCCCACTTTGGCATGCGACCACTTTAGCTTGAAAGCAGCAATCGGGGCAACAAAAAAACTTTGCAAAAACTACATTTTGCGATAGCAGCGTACGGGATAGCATTTAGAAGATTAATACAAAGTTACGAATACTAATAAAAGGTTAATAAAAATTATTAAAAGGCTTCGATTGTCTATAAATTTGTCTAAGTGTCTAGTTCTGCCATTACAAATTTAACTAAAATATTAAAATATTTGTTAAATGCTTTCTAACTCAACTCAGATTTAATTTTCAACCCAGTTTTTCCAACTCGGGGTGAGATGCGGTAACATCAGTCCCTGGCAGTATCACATTCAAAGATAAACTTCGAAATTAAATCCGAGTTAATCGATAATCGAAAAATTAGTAGCTTCCTTCAAACTATTGGCTTTGCGTTAACAGGTTTTTGGAAATTCTAAGCATCACAATTTCATATTTTTCACATTTCACATAACATTTCTGCTTTTCTAATTTCACACTTAATTTTCTAAAATTTTCCTTTTATGCACAAATACAGCATAAGGAAATGCTTAAGCTGGTGCAAAAACTAACACCTCAGCTAACATCAAAACGGGGTTATGCTTAAATTCCGGGTTAGACCCTTGTTTAAGCTAAACTCAAAATTTTCAAGGTTGGGTTAACCCCAAGCTAACCCGGTCCAATCAAACATTTTTGGGGTTGGGTTACGCTTCTACCCGGGTTAGCGCAAACCCGGGATTGGGTTAACTCTGTTTTCTCTTAAAGGCCGCTAGTGACCGTAGATGAACTGTTTGATTTTCTGCATTGCGCGTGATTGTTTTTGAAAAATGTTTCTTGCTTTTGAGCAATTTTTACACATTGATGATTATTTACTTTTTGAAACTGATTATTTTATTGCATATTCCCCGCTTTATCGTTCAGCACGTGACAGTTGTGTGGCTCGCTTTGCCGGGGCCTAAGCCTAAGCGTATGACCTACACAGCCAATGTGCCAAAATTAGCCCTACTTGTTGCTAGTATTGCCATAGATTAACACGGGGGCTAAGGGGTACAGACCTTCAAGGGCCTGCATTTTCAGGCCGGCTCGGCCCGGCCCGGATCTGTTTCTTAAAACTTTTGGACCTCGGCCCGGTCTGGCCCGGCCAGAAGGCTAAAAAGGGAGGCCCGGCACGTGTGTACTAAGTTTTTACCGTTGCCCGAAATAGAAAAAACTGTGTTTTACTTATCACAAAATCTTATTAGTCGTCGCAGAAACCATTATTTAACCGATTTCTCACAGATCCTCTTTATTTTGAGCGAGAAAGGGAATGCAATGTTTGCAGATATTTGGGTTTAGAGAATACCATTCTTTTCTCAGTTTCGTCGATTCAACAATAGCACGAATACTTTCCAAATGTTAAAAATAAATATATAAATAAATATTGGATGTCAGAAGGTAATGTACAATTAAAGATAAAGATACACAAATATACGAGTGCGCTAACTATACACGTAAGGCAGCACTGTAAACAGCTAGGAAATTTTAAATAAGATCGAAATAAAACACTACCGATTACTCAAAATTATTTTAGAAAAGTATATAATTTCCATTAAAATGTTGACAGAACGGAAAACAAGACAAATCTGAAATCTGAATCTTTATCTGAAAACACCACGCCCGGCCGGGAACCCGGCCCGCTCCAGTAGTCGGCCACGACTGCGTCCGGCCCGTATCCAATTATTTATCCTACCTCGGCCCGGCCCGGCACGGTGGGCTGGGCAGGCCGAGCTTACGGGCCTGACTGAAGGTCTCCCGGTCTGGGGGTACAAGTCTTCCCCGCCAGCACAAGGTACAAGTCAAACCGCCATCAGGAACATGGGGTAAAGAAAAAGATTTGGCAAGGGAAGAGATGGCAGGGAAAAATAACTTTTCAAACCAAAATTCCAAAACCAAAATTTCAAGAAAATCTATGAAAATTTTTAAGATTTCGTAATTTTGTTTCAGATTTATTAAGAATTGAGAGATTGAAGTTAGTATTGAACGTTAATTTATGCTTATGGCTCAAGCACCACTTGAAAATTTTGGTTTAAGATGCAAGCCCCCTCAAAATTATCTTGGGACAAAATCTCCTCCTACAGGATCAGAACCCTATGTTAACCCTTTCATGTCTGAATTTCCTCAGAACTAACAATGATTGAAAATGACCACTTTTACATTTTTGCACTCCCATTTTTACTGGCCACCTTTTACATTTCGAATGTAAGCATTGAAAGGTCCCAGATGTACCTAGAAAAGTTGGAAGCATCAAGCTCAAAATCAGGAAAAGTACGAATTTTGAGATAGAGAAAGAGAAGAGCAGAAAAGCAACTAATTGATTTCTAGGTGTAAGAGTTGATTCTGAGTCGGAGTAAACTATGCATTACTTTAACTTGCATCACGTCCTGTATAACATGGTGGAACGACTTTTCCGTCGCCGAACTACAGCCGGCTTAGGATTCATTTGAATGCAGTGCTCGAACATAACTTGAAATCATCAAAATCTTCACTGTCGGAGGAAGTATATCGAAACTCGATTTTTCCAGCAGGTTTAAGTGGGTGGACGTGTTGAAGAAAAAAGGAGCAAATGCCCAGACTGCAGAACCAGTAACTGGACCCTGTCCCAAACATAAGATGTGAAAATAGCCACTAGGGCAATGTGCGACACATTCGTAATTAAAAATGTATAGCCCCAGTACGCTAAAAATAACAAGTTTAGCTGTACATATATTAGCTGATTTTTTGACTTTTTAGAATTTTCATTTCTGATTTTCAAACCCCAATTTTATTTAGATTCTAGATATAATTTTCTGGAAACGGGATCGGCGGTTGCATTACTCCCAAAACTTCGAAAAATACGAAAACACGATTCATTATCCCCACAGCTTCGAAGAAGTACCTTAGAAGCCCGATTTGACTGATTGGAACGAAATTTGGCAGTGAGAGACATTGTTACCTGCTGATTCTTTAAAATCCAAAAAATTTAAAATTATAGTTTGGTAATGGGAGGCCAAAGGGAACGGAAAAATTGTTTTAAATTTCTATTCCGAAAACATACCCCTACCAGGTTTAAAGGTAATCAGTCAAATTGTGCTTCTTCGGCACTTCTTCTGAGCTGTGGGAGGATAATGGGAAAGACCCCAGGATCCTACATAAACGTCTTCAGGAAGTAACATCCACCATTTTTTCTGCAGCTAGAAATTGCCTTTTCAAATACTAATATTTGTTATTGTATTCTGGTTAGTTTCAATTATTGATGTTTCGAAAAAACGCTTCACAATTTTTATTGTAAATCTTATGTAAGCTCTATATATTTCAGTCAGAAAACGTTTCTACGAACGAAATATAAAAATCACATGCTAATTCAACTAAAAACAATGTGATTTTGGAAAACAGAAGCGTGGCGAAAAACGCCTAAATAAAGAAAACAAACTCAAATATAACATGAAATCAACACAATTGAACTAACCCCACAATGAAAACCCGGGTTAAAGACTTAACCCACCTAGGTGAGGAGGGTTAAGTTGTGTCTGTGTCCTATTTTAACCCCGATTTCTAAACCAGGGTTTAATGATAGCATCTTCGAGGCAGAGACAATTCGTACCGGCATCAGAATCATTTGGTGGTGTTTAAAACCGATTGTAAAACTGTGAAAATTGTCAGTGAACCAAAAGTTCACTCCTGATTCTTGAATCTTGTAATCTTCAACCTTGCCACTTTATTTCGCCTTCTAATTAACTGAAAATGATGATCTCTACTTTTGTCTACCTAATGGGGGTGGGTACCTCCATTGCTCTGCTTTAAAAGTTCAGTTACCATCTGATCTTAAGAAACTAACTAGTGGAGAAGAAACAACAGGAGACAGATCTAAATTAATTAGAACTTTAATTTAATTGTTTAACTTTAAACGGCTATCTCCCGGTATCACCCCAACCTCTCCGAACCTTGTATTGTCTGATCCTCTTGAACTGGAGTTGATCTGCAGGAACCTTTCCGATAGCTATCTCTGGTTTTTCTGGTCCTTTGGTACTGTAAAAGGCAGATAAAGAGAGTGCACCAGCATAACACACACATAAAGCATATAGGACACCAGTAGTAGAATTGAGTTAGGCGATAGAGTTGAATTATAGCAGGAATAGAGAGATATCAGTAACCTGAAGAAGAGTCTGGTCCGGGTAAATTAACTTAAAATTAATCCAAATTCACCCTACAGAGTCTGGCAACTCTGGTATATTGACTGTGAACAGTAATTGTCGATATACTTGTATTTATCACGTCATTATTATTATTATACGGTATCTTTATCAGTTTCATTATTGTATCTAGTGATCAGTCTGACAGTAATTATAGTAATTATAGTAAACAATTTGCAGTGTTCAAACGAGACTGTGGACCAGCGACATACAGATCCGGTAGTGATCTTCCGTATAAACAGTAAGTTTTCTCAGATCTCAATAAGAGATCTGACTAGAACCTCTCATAGAAGAGAAGACTTGAGTTTGCGCCTTTGATTTGTGCGTCAAGGCCCTCTATCTGATTTCGGCAGTGAACAAATTGAGCGAGAAATCGACCCCTCTCGCTGTTCGCTGTTGACTACAGACTAAACGAGCTCACAGCAGTACCCCTAACTATGTTGGCTGTAGAGATTCCCGATTTTGGCAAATTACCTTTCGGGAATCTGGTACATAAGTTTGTCTAACTAGGCAAACGCGCTGACCTTCTGTGTAAGTGGAACTTATCCGACCTGAGTAAGTAAAGTAAGCCAACACGGTTTAAGGTGGTGATTGCTTTTGGAGACATCAACTTTGAACACTTATTACTCATTCATTACCTGGAGTTAAGAAGCCATTTTTATATCAAAATGGAGCTTAACATTTTTTCTTTCTAATAAATGCAAGAAAACCAGCTTCAGTTTTCGGAAACTATTTTACTGCATTTTCGAAGTACCTTAATTTTCCAGATTTTTTGCAGACTGAAGTAAATTTTTTCGTGAGGCATCGATTATACCATTCGATACCTCTATCAAATACCTGAGGACCCTTTTTTAGTTATTATGAAACCGCACTTCGTAATGGAGATATTAGCTAAAATGTATGCGCGACCTGGATTTTGCCTACTTTTCCCAACTTTAGCAAGCGACCACTTTAGCTAGAAAGCAGCAATCGGGGCAACTAAAAAAGGGTCCCTGGGTATTTTTGTGTAAAACATGTCTAGTAAGTGGCAACTCTCTATCATGCATAGTAAATGCTCCACAATCGCTGGAAAAAATTTGGTCATGTTTTTGCAAAAACTACATTTTTTATGATAGCAGGGTACCGGATAGCATTTAGAAGATTATAACACCACGCATAATCGGCCTCGACGGAACCTCCAAATTGACGCCATTCGTTTAATTATACGGCTTGCGTAGCTCAAGAAATGGCGGATTATTTGATTTCTGCAAAAATGACAAGTTTTCAACGCCAATATCAGAAAATCAGTTATATCTCACTATAGAGGAACGCTAGAAAGGTGCTTCATAAAGCAAAAATGTAGAGCTCAACAAGATCTTTCGAATGAATATCATCATAGCTATGCAACTACTAATTGTCAAAAAGCGGCAAAAACCGCCCTGAACGGAAACGTTGAAGTTTTGAAACGGGATTGCGCGGAGGGTGTCAGAATGCTAAAAGAACTTATTTTGGAAAGTTTCATCAAATTTCATCCTGATTTGGACCGTCAACCAATAATATGTGCCCAAAAGGAATCACCACCTTAATAGCAAACCATATCAAATCATTCATTTTGGAAGCGAAACAAATCTTTGGGTCAGTTAGTTCATTACATATTGCACTCTTTCACTGGCAATTTCTGCTCATGCCGGAGAAATGTGAACCTGAATCGAACGAACATATGTTGAACTAAGTCAATTACCTAACTAAACTAAACTAAACAAACCTACCTATGAACTTATGTAGAACTAAAATTAAAAAGTTGTGTACAACAGAACATTGTAAACAGAACATTTAGCTTTCAGAAAATTGACTTCATATCCCCGAAGAAAAATGGAGAATTTCTTACACCTGATCCAAACAAGAAGTACTCTTCATGGAATTCAGGAAATTGCCTCTGGCAAACAATCTCTATTTTGGTTGGCACTGCTTTGCACATTTTCCTTTCTCGGAACGTATTCTTCAGTCGGTGTCTTCCTGAGATATTTCCGAGGAGACACTAAAGCAGTCACACTGACTGAACACGACGCTACTGCACAGCTTCCTGACCTGGCATTTCATGTATATCTGAGGTATCGTTTGCTTTTGGTTCAGTTGTGCGCAATAGAAATTGATCATCGTTGGAAAAGTTGGTAAGCAAGGCAAACCTATCGAAAACGGGCTCAAACTTTTTGCAAAAATACTTGCATGGGACGGTCCGAAATGTAAATCCAAATGCCCGCAATGTAAAGTTCTGTAATTTAACTTTTGGAATGTATCAGTAACCAGCAGCTGTTGTATCAGCTGATAATTTAAGATTTGATTTCACGGTCTTTTGGTCCACCGAAAATGTAAACAGGATGATTTCAGCTCATGGATCGATTCTTTAAACAGGAATCTTGCACCTATTATTTTGCAAAACTATTCAGCATGCACTAATATGTGGCAGCACTTTAATGTGGGTCATGAGCATTGTCTTACATCGTTTTTACAACAGAATAACTTCCGCCTGTCAGTAATTTTTTAAATATGAATGTTGTCCCTTATGTCACCAAAATCGGGAGACCAGCGCAAAACTAACACCAAAAACCTTATGTCACACTCTTAAAAAGACTTCTCTAGAAATTACAGGAATTCTTGTAGGTTTCTACAAAAGTGTTCCTGTGCGATCAGTCACTAGCGGAGCTTCCTGTATTTTCCACAAAAGGAACTTTTGTATTCTTTACCGGTTTCTCGAATAGTAAAAATTACAGGAGTTTCCTGTATAAAATGCGAAGGAAACCTGTAGTTTTTGTTACAGGAATTTGCTGTAGAAAATACTAAAGAAACCTATAGTTTTGTTCGACTTTTTCGACAATCCTAAATCAGATACCAAACCTGTAGTTTTTACAAGACAAAACCTGCAAATTTTACTGGAACGACCTGTTATTTCAAAAAGGGGGGGGCCGGTGTGGGGGGGGCGGCCGTTCCCAAAATGTTTTCGGCAGGGAGCGGCCGTTTACAAAAAATTCATCCACTGGGTGGTGAAAGACTTAAAATTTCAAGATATTCAATAATTTCAGTCTTCAAAAATTATGATCACTGTCGCACTTATATACTCAGTTTGCGTTATCAGCGTATCGAGTACTTTCCTGTAGAGTAATTGTGTAAACCAGTGAAAACTACAGGTTTCATTTGTATTGAATACTGGTCTAACTTGTAATCCATTCCACCAAAGATGATCCGGTAAAAACAACTAAACATGACCTGTAGAAATTACAAGACCTAACCTGTATTTTCTACAGAAGCTTTTGTATTTATCATGTACACAAGTGATTCCTGTAGTTTCTACTGGAACATTTCTAAGAGTGCACCAAATCAGGTTCTTCGAGACGTAGCGGGTCACAGGAAGGCAGCTAAAAACCAACGAGTGGAAACGTTTTGCCCCTGCGCATGCTTAATATTGGTGCGAAAACTGAATCAAATCGAAAGATGTTTGGGCAAAAGCTAAGTCGTCCCCCGCCTTGAGTCGCTTTGATACCCATGGACTGAGAGTACGTGGATGTCTAAAATAACTTTACTAACTTCTATGGCTGTTCATAAGACGCTTCAAATTATATTTAATGATAATTGAATATAGAAAGTACTGTGCTAAGAGAAAGTAATTAGCTGAATATCAAATTTAAGATACGAAAACAGGTTTATGAATTACGATACGCAATGATCCTACAGAATTTTTATGTTAGTTCAGCTAGACAACAATAGACGAACCGAGCATTTTAGACAATATGGGATTCAAGATAACGTTTGGTTAGTTACAATGATGTTGTTCAGTTGGAAAGCGGCTGTCGCGCAAGCTCAGGCCGGAGGGCCGCTCGTCTATTGACCGACCGTCGGCCGCCGACGGTCTAGCGGTTCATTTCAAACACAACTAAAGAAGCGCAGTCGGAGGGTTTCCGGTTTACATCTACATTAGTACACTGGTCATGATGTCTCTGACATGACGTCTCTCTGCGCAATTTAAAAAGCACGAAATTTTGGAAAACTGTTTTGCACACGCATTATTGGTGCAACCTCGGAATGTCTGACCTAAATCAGGCAAATTCCAGACTTTACTAAAGTACCGAACTCGTTTGTTTATTAAACATTTCATGACCAAAGTCTACTCGACATGACGATACCGTTACAATCGGTACAAGCTGCTTTTCTAGCTTAATACTTTCTTGGTATGAACGCATGTTCATAAATTAATTTAATGTTTTCACACGCCGGTGTCAATATTAGACACATAAACGCGGAAACCTGAAGCAAACGAGAAGCCATTAGCCGAAAAGAAAAAGCTGTAATGATCAAATGAAATGAAGTAAAATTTTTTTTGAATTCCTAAAATTAAGCAAATTATAAAGTGCCTTGTTAGGCAGAAAAATCAAACCAAAACTTCAAAAGTGTAACAAATAAATGAACGAACGAAACTAACAAATTTTAGAGAAGTACTTGGTAAGGAGGACAAATAATTTCACATGTTATTGCAAATTATGTGCCCTGTGCCTTAGAGAGAGCAGTTACAAATTTGTGTGCTGGGTACTGACAACTTGCCACTTGCCACTAATAAGTGTTATTAATCTTCTAAACAGTTTCTACGTGCTGCCTCCTTAGGCACGATCCAAATAAACAAAAATAAGAGCTGCGTATCTCCATCTTTTCATAATAAACTCTTGCTTGCTACTAACCATCCTATTGTTTTGAGTTTAACCGCTGTTGAAACCACAACTGCGACTGTTGTCTGATACAACACTTTAGGTACGATCCAAATAAATTGGCTGACTACCTAGACACCGTTCATGGCTTATCAGCACAAAACACAACGGATATAGATGAAATGCTTGTTCATGTACTGCTTGCCAACTACTTTTTTGGATATTTTGAGTTTATCAAGGTTGGAGTAACGTATTATAATAAAGATCTTAGAGCAGTAAAAATATTGGATAAACATTTTCAATCCGACGACGAAGGACTTCTTGGAATGATCAAAAGAATTTCATACACATGTGAAGAACTTATTTTTGAATGTATTATTGATCGTGGCTTAAAGCTTACTGGTGAGCAGTGTTGTGTGAACAGCGACATCTACCTGTCAACGGTAGGAATCCTTCCCATTGTGAAATCAATGAAACAAAATTCCATTGGATACACAGCAGGTAATGATCTTCAAGAATATGTTCATTCAAGCAGATATTAAGCCTAGCTACAAACTCAGAAATTTGGTCATGCTAAGCTTGTTTGTACGATTTTCTGATCACAACCTGGTAGGGGTTGAATTTGCCAGAAATCTCAGCTGTTTAAAATTGTTAATTGTAAATAAATTGAACTGAATTGCTGACGGCAGCTGACAATTTTAGGACCTACATTGCTAGTAAGAATACCGAAAGAAGTGGAAATCAAACAAATTGGAATTCTTCAAAATCATGGTGTTCTGTTTGTATTGATGAAACCTCCGCAGTTTCCGTTCAGTGAATACATTCTGGGTCCTGCCAACAGTATGACCGTTGTATCGCTGAAAATTACGAAAACTATTCGTGTATCTAAATGCAATAAGGAAGGCATTACATCAGAGCATTGCTTCATGAAGTGCTTTCTAGAAACATTGACGAAAACGTCGCAACACATTATACTTGAATGTGCTACTTGCAAAACCATATTATTTACTAACTTGACCTATGACAACAAACCAATCTGTTCACTTTATGCACACATTAAATGCATTGCCTTTCCGATTTTGGAGAAAATTCTCGACGACACAATGCGGTCACTGACATCCGAATGCCATCACAGCTGCATACCTCCGTGCGAGGAGACTAGATACAGGAGAACGGTGTCTTATTCAAAGTAAGAAATTATGCTGAAAGTGTGTATCTAACACACATTTAGTGTATCGCACATTTAGTATCTCATCTGCTGCAAAGTGGTGGTCACGGCAGGAACAAAATAGTATCAGTAGTGTTGTCACGTTAGCGAAAAATCCGGGCCGGGCCCGGGCCGGGCCGTTCCTAGACATCCGGGCCGGGCCCCGGGCCGGGCCAGGCCCGGCCCGAGCCCGGCCCGGATTTTGGGCCCGAAACAGGCCCGAGGCCCGGCCCGGATTTTGGGCCCGAAACAGGCCCGAGGTCATCCCGGAGTGGGGCCCGAAACCGGCCCGAATGGTCAAAATTAGTAAAAACGATTTTTCATGTGGTTTTTAGCAGGTAATAAACACAAGTAATCGGGAATAAATGTAAAAATAATATACAATAATGTATCGGCATTAACTTTGCACTGTCTGTTAATCTAAAATACCGCTTTATTATGAACTGTATATAACTTCCTTTGTTTGTCTTTTGAATTTTTATAAACGTCCTTTCAATAAACGAATAGGCATAATAAAGCAATGCATCACTCACCAATCTCATATCATTGAAAGCATTTCAATGAACCCGATTTACGTATAATTTGAGAACGGTATCGAGCTCTAACGGAGTAAAACTGCCAAACCAATAACGATGTTTTTAAATGATACTTGATATTTATTATCTAACGTCGACTTTTCAGTTCAATTGAAGTGAAAAAGCTTCTTGTTTCAAGGATTCTCCGAAAAATTTGATGTTTTTCTGTCCATTTATATCAATGTTTCCTTTGGCCCGGAAACGGCCCGAGAAAAAATCCGGGCCTGTTTCGGGCCGGGCCCGAAAAAAATCCGGGCCGGACCCGGGCCGGGCCGCTCCGATCAAATTTTGATCCGGGCCGGGCTCGGGCCAGGCCCGGCCCGGGCCCGGCCCGGGGCCCGAGCCCGAAACAGGCCCGGATGACAACACTAGGCTCTATTTTCACTCGTACAAAATATCAGAAAAGAAAAAATTTGGGAAAACAGAGAGTCTAAGCCAGAGAGAAAATTTGAATTTAACTATTAAGTAAAATTACTTATTGAATGCTCGAGAAATTTAATGTCTCAATATGAAGAAAAGATGACGATTTCTGTAAAATAGAACCGCCAGAGAAGCCTTCAGAAAGCTGAAACCCCAAACCTGTCTTCAGAAAGTTACAACCCCAAGAGAAGCCTTCAGAAAGCTAAAACTCCACAAGAAGCCTTCAAAAAGCTACAACCCCAAGAGAAGCCTTCAGAAAGCTAAAACTTCTAAAGAAGCCTTAAAAAAGCTACAACCACAAGAGAAGCCTTCAAAAAGCTACAACCGCAAGAGAAGCCTTCAGAAAGCTAAAACTTCTAAAGAAGCCTTCAAAAAGCTACAACCACAAGAGAAGCCTTCAAAAAGCTACAACCCCAAGAGAAGCGAAAGCTACAACCCAAACAGAAGCCTTCAGAAAACTAGCCTTCAAAAAGCTACAACCACAACAGAAGCCTTCAAAAAGCTACAACCCCAAGAGAAGCGAAAGCTACAACGCAAACAGAAGCCTTCAGAAAACTAGCCTTCAAAAAGCTACAACCCCAATAGAAGCCTTCAAAAAGCTACAACCCCAAGAGAAGCGAAAGCTACAACCCAACCAGAAGCCTTCAGAAAACTAGCCTTCAAAAAGCTACAACCGCAAGAGAAGCCTTCAAAAAGCTACAACCCCAAGAGAAGCGAAAGCTACAACCCAAACAGAAGCCTTCAGAAAACTAGCCTTCAAAAAGCTACAACCGCAAGAGAAGCCTTCAAAAAGCTACAACCCCAAGAGAAGCGAAAGCTACAACCCAACCAGAAGCCTTCAGAAAACTAGCCTTTAAAAAACTACAACCCCAAGAGAAGCCTTCAAAAAGCTACAACCCCAAAAGAAGAGAAAGCTACAACCCAAACAGAAGCCTTCAGAAAACTAGCCTTCAAAAAGCTACAACCCCAAGAGAAGCCTTCTAAAAGCTACAACCCCAAGAGAAGTGGAAGCTACAACCCAATCAGAAGCCTTCAGAAAACTAGCCTTCAAAAAGCTACAACCCCAAGAGAAGCCTTCAAAAAGCTACAACCCCAAGAGAAGAGAAAGCTACAACCCAAACAGAAGCCTTCAGAAAACTAGCCTTCAAAAAGCTACAACCCCAAGAGAAGCCTTCTAAAAGCTACAACCCCAACAGAAGCGAAAGCTACAACCCAATCAGAAGCCTTCAGAAAACTAGCCTTCAAAAAGCTACAACCCCAAGAGAAGCCTTCAAAAAGCTACAACCCAAAGAGAAGCCTTCTAAAAGCTACAACCCCAAGAGAAGCGAAAGCTACAACCCAATCAGAATCCTTCAGAAAACTAGCCTTCAAAAAGCTACAACCTCAAGAGAAGCCTTCAAAAAGCTACAACCCCAAGAGAAGCGAAAGCTACAACCCAAACAGAAGCCTTCAGAAAACTAGCCTTCAAAAAGCTACAACCCCAAGAGAAGCCTTCAAACAGCTACAACCCCAAGAGAAGCCTTCAAAAAGCTACAACCCCAAGAGGAGCCTTCAAAAAGCTACAACCCCAAGAGAAGCCTTCAAAAAGCTACAACCCAAAGAGAAGCCTTCTAAAAGCTACAACCCCAAGAGAAGCGAAAGCTACAACCCAATCAGAATCCTTCAGAAAACTAGCCTTCAAAAAGCTACAACCTCAAGAGAAGCCTTCAAAAAGCTACAACCCCAAGAGAAGCGAAAGCTACAACCCAAACAGAAGCCTTCAGAAAACTAGCCTTCAAAAAGCTACAACCCCAAGAGAAGCCTTCAAACAGCTACAACCCCAAGAGAAGCCTTCAAAAAGCTACAACCCCAAGAGGAGCCTTCAAAAAGCTACAACCCCAAGAGAAGCCTTCAAAAAGCTACAACCACAAGAGAAGCCTTCAGAAAGCTACAACCCCAAAAGAAGCCTTCAGAAAGCTACAACCCTACTACCCAATGAGAAGCCTTCTGAAAGCTACAACTCTACAACCCCTACAGAAGCCTTATGAAAGCTACAACCCCTAAAGAGCCTTCTGAAAGCTACAACCCTACAACCCAAAGAGAAGCCTTCTGAAAGCTACAACCCTACAACCCCTTAAATTTTGTTTAATAAACACAGTATTTTATTTTGATCAGCTTTCATTTTCAATCAACTATTTACATTTTAGCATTTTGTTGTTCATTTCCCCAGTCAGGTTGTCATATATTGGCTGGCCCATATAGTCGTACAGTTTGTAATTTATGTCGTTCTGCATTATAGTATTCAGTACTGAGCTTTATTGTCAGTGTAGTAATAAACTAAGGCCTGCTGAACTGTACTACTACAATGTTGCATTTTAGTTCTGTTTGCAGCATTACACTGTTTGGTTTTGTACAGGAACTGCTTTAAGTCCTGATGTTACACTGCACAAGTGCAACGCCCCCTGTAGTGAATGGTAGACTGTATTTTGTACTGTACTTTGTTATATTTAAATGTTTTGAACTACGTTCTACCGTGTATACCTGTTGTTTTGTTTGATTTGATAATTATTAGGCGAATGGCGGCTAATGTTGGAGAATCTAGCAAAATATAACAAAAAACACTTTATGTTCTGAAGGAACGTTTACAGTTGCAGATAACTGTTTCCAGTGCAGCTTTTACCAGTTAATTTCCACCTTACAACTGTTCTTTTAGCGAAAACAACATACTATACAGGAACAATTTGTCATAGATTCGTACAGTTTGGTGTATACACTGCGCTAGTACAATGCCACACTGTACTGACACCGATACTGTAATATTTTTTATCCTATTAAAATGAAAAAGGTTTTGTAACATTAAGCAAGAAGGCACATCGAATGTCTTGACCCTTTTTGTTTTTTTCGTTGTTACAATGTTGCATGCTAGGATGCCCTTTATCTCCCCTTTTAGTTGTCCTTTTCAATGAAACATTCCTAAAATTTGTTATAAACTAAAATTACGTTCGCGGCGTACCAATTTTGTGTTGAGAGGCATAGGTCATTGCTTACGCAAATCACACAAATTTTACGTTGATGTATTTCGTTTCAGTTCATTACATTTTAAATTTCTGCGAAATCTATGAATCAGTTTCTGGGGGAGAACTCAAGGTTGAAACACTAAGATTTTCCTGTATAATGGTGTTTTGTAGGCCAGCGTGGCTACAGAATATTTAAAATTCCTTTGTTAATTCATTACGGTTTTTGGTGTTTATATCAGTGAACAAGGGCTCAAAGACTGAGAAACAGATGCTGTTTTCAACGATCTAATAAAGAATTCGGCCACCGCAGTACCGCCAACCAAAATGTCAGCGTACGGAAAAGCGACCGGATTAATGACTTAGTTTTTGTCCACTCTCAGGAACACAACTTGTTTCCTGTCAGCAGACAGCTACAAAATTAAGCAATTAATGAATGCTAATTTAAAATTAGGATGCCATTCAGCTTCCACAGAGACTTCCCTCACCTTTTCTGCCAGTTCCTATTTTCATTCAGTTCATTTAGTTAAGGAAAATTAAACGTGCGTAATGAGAAATGTGATAATGGAAACTTTTAATATAAACTGATTACATTTTGAACAAGTCGCCAAACTGCTGTTCCATTGGCATTGAAGTGAGCCAGGCTGCGGATTAAATCCGACAAAAAAATAAATAATCTTTGGCATTAGAGTAGCTAATTATGTCGCGAAACCGGCTAAATACACACAAATAGACACAAAATACGCAATAATATTGTCGCCCAAATATGGACGGCCTATGCAGGGAAAATACTGTCTAAGGCTGATACCGAAATGCACAAATTCTATAGCAGCCTACGCAAAGCTATGCTGTATTTTGCTTGCATCCGAAGATGAATATGAAGATTTATCTTGAGCGATTAAAATAAAATATTGACCCTTCCCTACCATTATTACTTCTTAAAGTTTATGAACACCCACCCATTTATGAACCCACTTTGCACTAATTACACACTGTCATGTGTCTGCTCGCTGATAGGCCCATTAGTCTAAGGCTTACCGTAGGTTATTTATTGTTTATTTTAATTAAATAAATTTCCTAAATTAGGAGCCCTTCATGAAACGCCTAAATCTTAACTTTGCTCTTAACTTACAAACTTAGAAGCTCCTTCCTAAAGATAAGAGGGCGGCAATGTCTTTTTATTCTAAGCTGTTTGATGTGTCCATCCATGCACTGATTAGATGGTTTAACTTGGGTAGGTAGTGTTGAAATAAGGTATTGGAGACATCTATTTTCACAGAGCAACGAAAATAGCGTAAACTTGCACAGAATAAAATCAAATGCCAGTCAATAGATTTTGCTAATATATACAGTTACATGTTAAATTCGTGAGGGGACACCCTCCTAACAGACCGTATGTTTCCTACTATCCTGTCTTAGTGCTCGCTATCCCACCGACTCCATTTCTGCAGCCACACTTTTTCCCCTTCTGCCTTTCGAGCGGGCTTTCAGTTTAGTTTTTCAGCCTACCTAGTTGCTATTGCCATGCGGGGGGCAGCTGCATTCGGAAAAACGAATGTAGTTGCCTTGGGAGTGACTGAAATAACTGTACGGTAGCTTGCTCGGGGATCACGTTTTCTGTCCGTGATCTTCTTCTCTCCGTCTCTTGACTGCGGTCTGCGGGGAGGACCACTTACGGGCCGCAGTGCGTGCCTAATAGTGGTGGGCCACTTGCAAAAAAACTTTAAATGTATAAATTATGTAAAAATTACTATATTCAGATCATTGTATTCATAAGAGAAATGTTTCTGGCATGGGGCCGCGGGGGCCGGTCGTGGGGCCGGACTCCCAAATGAAGCGTCCCGGCCCATGGCCCTGTCTCCAATTTGGGGGGGGGGTTGTGACCGGCCCCGCCCCCAATTTTACGTATTCAGCACAACCCTTGGCTGGAAAGAAAGCACTGAAATGAACATTTTTGCTTTGCTTAAGACTTGGATTGAAAAAGTTTGGGTATCACAGAAAATTTGCCTATTAATATTTCCTTAAAACAATCTACCGACAAGATATAATATAAAATAAATATATATAATATAATAATATAATCGGCCACAATAATGAACACAAGGAAAACATAAACCATAAACCAACAACGATTATAAAACTCTGTGCAAATTGATCAAACTTTGAATTTTTCGGATTGGATCGGAGTTGCTGCAGTGACATCTTATCTTAGTTTCGTTTGTTCTTTCATTTGCTCTAGGTCACACTGATGTAATGAGTCTTGCCGAGGGTCATTTGTCTTGGTTTCGGCAAAAGTTACCTATACTACAACCCGAGAAATTTAGCAAAAATTGAAATTTTCCAAAACTTCATCATTAGTTGTCCTTTTCAATGAAACATTCCTAAAATTTGTTATAAACTAAAATTACGTTCGCGGCGTACCAATTTTGTGTTGAGAGGCATAGGTCATTGCTTACGCAAATCACACAAATTTTACGTTGATGTATTTCGTTTCAGTTCATTACATTTTAAATTTCTGCGAAATCTATGAATCAGTTTCTGGGGGAGAACTCAAGGTTGAAACACTAAGATTTTCCTGTATAATGGTGTTTTGTAGGCCAGCGTGGCTACAGAATATTTAAAATTCCTTTGTTAATTCATTACGGTTTTTGGTGTTTATATCAGTGAACAAGGGCTCAAAGACTGAGAAACAGATGCTGTTTTCAACGATCTAATAAAGAATTCGGCCACCGCAGTACCGCCAACCAAAATGTCAGCGTACGGGAAAGCGACCGGATTAATGACTTAGTTTTTGTCCACTCTCAGGAACACAACTTGTTTCCTGTCAGCAGACAGCTACAAAATTAAGCAATTAATGAATGCTAATTTAACATTAGGATGCCATTCAGCTTCCACAGAGACTTCCCTGACCTTTTCTGCCAGTTCCTATTTTCATTCAGTTCATTTAGTTAAGGATAATTAAACGTGCGTAATGAGAAATGTGATAATGGAAACTTTTAATGTAAACTGATTACATTTTGAACAAGTCGCCAAACTGCTGTTCCATTGGCATTGAAGTGAGCCAGGCTGCGGATTAAATCCGACAAAAAAAATAAATAATCTTTGGCATTAGAGTAGCTAATTATGTCGCGAAACCGGCTAAATACACACAAATAGACACAAAATACGCAATAATATTGTCGCCCAAATATGGACGGCCTATGCAGGGAAAATACTGTCTAAGGCTGATACCGAAATGCACAAATTCTATAGCAGCCTACGCAAAGCTATGCTGTATTTTGCTTGCATCCGAAGATGAATATGAAGATTTATCTTGAGCGATTAAAATAAAATATTGACCCTTCCCTACCATTATTACTTCTTAAAGTTTATGAACACCCACCCATTTATGAACCCACTTTGCACTAATTACACACTGTCATGTGTCTGCTCGCTGATAGGCCCACTAGTCTAAGGCTTACCGTAGGTTATTTATTGTTTATTTTAATTAAATAAATTTCCTAAATTAGGAGCCCTTCATGAAACGCCTAAATCTTAACTTTGCTCTTAACTTACAAACTTAGAAGCTCCTTCCTAAAGATAAGAGGGCGGCAATGTCTTTTTATTCTAAGCTGTTTGATGTGTCCATCCATGCACTGATTAGATGGTTTAACTTGGGTAGGTAGTGTTGAAATAAGTTATTGGAGACATTTATTTTCACAGAGCAACGAAAATAGCGTAAACTTGCACAGAATAAAATCAAATGCCAGTCAATAGATTTTGCTAATATATACAGTTACATGTTAAATTCGTGAGGGGACACCCTCCTAACAGACCGTATGTTTCCTACTATCCTGTCTTAGTGCTCGCTATCCCACCGACTCCATTTCTGCAGCCACACTTTTTCCCCTTCTGCCTTTCGAGCGGGCTTTCAGTTTAGTTTTTCAGCCTACCTAGTTGCTATTGCCATGCGGGGGGCAGCTGCATTCGGAAAAACGAATGTAGTTGCCTTGGGAGTGACTGAAATAACCGTACGGTAGCTTGCTCGGGGATCACGTTTTCTGTCCGTGATCTTCTTCTCTCCGCCTCTTGACTGCGGTCTGCGGGGAGGACCACTTACGGGCCGCAGTGCGTGCCTAATAGTGGTGGGCCACTTACAAAAAAACTTTAAATGTATAAATTATGTAAAAATTACTATATTCAGATCATTGTATTCATACGAGAAATCTTTCTGGCATGGGGCCGCGGGGGCCGGTCGTGGGGCCGGACTCCCAAATGAAGCGTCCCGGCCCATGGCCCTGTCTCCAATTTGGGGGGGGGGGGTTGTGACCGGCCCCGCCCCCACTTTTACGTATTCAGCACAACCCTTGGCTGGAAAGAAAGCACTGAAATGAACATTTTTGCTTTGCTTAAGACTTGGATTGAAAAAGTTTGGGTATCACAGAAAATTTGCCTATTAATATTTCCTTAAATCAATCTACCGACAAGATATAATATAAAATAAATATATATAATATAATAATATAATCGGCCACAATAATGAACACAAGGAAAACATAAACCATAAACCAACAACGATTATAAAAATCTGTGCAAATTGATCAAACTTTGAATTTTTCGGGTTGGATCGGAGTTGCTGCAGTGACATCTTATCTTAGTTTCGTTTGTTCTTTCATTTGCTCTAGGTCACACTGATGTAATGAGTCTTGCCGAGGGTCATTTTTCTTGGTTTCGCCAAAAGTTACCTATACTACAACCCGAGAAATTTAGCAAAAATTGAAATTTTCCAAAACTTCATCATTTCTGACATTTCAAACGTGAACTATATACACAACTTTGTGAAAGTTTAAAGAAAAACCAAGAAAAATGACCCTCGGCAATAAACTGAAAAATGTTTCTTTGAAGTAAGCCCGATTCACGATGAAGTGCTTTGTGCTTTGTCTCCTGTGCTTTGTGCTTTGTCTCCTGTGCTTTGTGCTTTCGTCTCCTGTTTTTTGCTTTGTGCTCGGGAGACAGTGCTTTGTGCTTTGTGCTCAGGAGACAGAAAACAATTGATTCATGATGAGAAAGCACAATATCAAAAGCACTGTAATTTTGGAGGGTATTCAATATTTTGATGTTTTAAAAAACGTTAACAGGAGTTTTAAGTTTTAAATAATATAATATAATTTAATAATAATAACGATCATTCATAATATTGAAAAATAATAATTATTATGAATTAACATTAATAATTAATTTTTTTGCACGAAATCTTTATTTATTTGCAATACCTAATTCATGATAATTATTGATTATTTATGCAATCAAAAATTTATTTTTGTCGTATTAAATAAGTTTTAATTCAACATTGAGAATATTGTAGTGCTAATGTGACTGCCCAGTTTCAGTTTTCTTGATTGGAAAGCACTGAAAGCACAACTCAAATTGTTTTACATTGTCAAACATTCCCAAAGCACATCGAAAGCACTAAAGCACAAAGCACAAAGCACAGAAAACCATCATGAACCGGGAAAGCACAAAGCACAAAGCATTGTGCTTTTCAAACCATCATGAACCGAGAAAGCACAAAGCACAAAGCACAAAAGCACAAAGCACACCATCGTGAACCGGGCTGTAGTTTGCCTGCTGATTGAGACAGTTCGGAGAAATCCTTGTTTAAAACAAAATGATTGCCACTCTTGGTCTGTATTAGCCTCATAGCGGCGTTGGGTTTTGGATAATTTGGGACCACACTAAATCTAAAGGGAAGTAGAAGTAGATTTCATTTAAATTTATTTTGTATAATTCATGTGTATACTTAACTTATATGAGTTTAAAAATGGTTTCAAATACCAAAACTAAAATTTAGATCAAACAAGTGGACTTTCCTTCTTTCCTATCTTAAGACTCGGCTCTACCCCTTCGAACCTTGCTTCTGCAGCCAATTTGTTTCGTCCCCAGGCTTTTCGAGTAGGCCTAGCAAAGTTTCAGCCATCTTAGTCACTTGAGGACTGAGGTATGCGGGGCCGCGGGAGGCAAACTGTGCTGCTGACAGTCAACGTTGTTTGCCTTGGGTGTGACTGCGGCCACTGGCCAATAACCGTACACCGACTTGGCTTGGGGATCATATTTTCTATCCGTGGTCTTCGCATATCCGCTTCTTGTCCACTTTCCCAGGACTGCGGAGAGCAACACCATATAGGCCTCATGTAGTGCCTTGGTGGTGGATGAGTCCGCAGCAAATAAAACTGATTGCAATTTTTGAAAAATCGGTTCTAGCTTTAGTTAGACTCAAGTAATCACGCTCACTTTTGAACAAAATATATGCTTGTAGACGTTTTATATATCGTGGTTGAAT
>JASAND010002074.1:0-11985 GCA_030248195.1 Trissonchulus latispiculum | reverse complement strand
CCACCTATAGGAACAAAAAAGCCCATCTAACACAACATACACACACACACAATATGTACACGTACGTATATTTCCTATAAACTTAGGAAAGCACACGGCTAAATCAAATCAACTGACGACACACTGGTGTAAGAAGCTCCTCCTCAGCCGTCCACTTGTGTTTATACGCTATATACATTCGATCAGTAAAAGTAAACTGCAAAAGCTGGTAAGTGGGGAAGGACTTTGCGAAGGCAAAATATCACGGGTCTAAAGTAGATGTTTTAAAAATTTGCTGTCAGTTAAGCTAGCTAAAAAAGTTTTCGCTATCTTCTCTAGATTTAGCAAAATTTAGCTAGCTTCGCGACGGTCGCGAAGTTGACTGTCTTTGCAAAAATTACATGTAACTTTGTTTTGAGCTATACTGGTGTGTATTCCCTGGCCTAGTTTTAATTTGGGGGGGGGGGGGCGGGCTCAGGACTGCAGTGAAACAACCCTCCCCTCGACATAAAGTTTGTCCTGCAATTCAGAGTGCAATTTTGCTGTCCAATAACCCAAAGAAACTACAATAGAAACTGGGGACAATAGTAACTGTAAACTCTACCTTCTTTCTAGAAACACAATTTTTCGAACCACCACCATCTCCATTATTATTTATTATTATTATTATTACTGTACTGGCATTTTTTTAGTGGGGGGAGCCCTGGGGTTTTTTTACTAAGGGGGGGGGGGGGGGGGTGAGGGGGCGCCCCCCCCACTTGACCTCTTCCCCCCCACTCGTTCCCCCCCACTTTTTTGGGCTTCCCCCCCACTCACCCTAAGGTGCCCAGAAATTGCCAAATTTTTAGGATTTTATGTCAAAATTTTCAAAATGTTTCCGGCTTCGCCGGAAATTTTTGATCAATAATCACCTTTTTCGGTGCTAAAACTTGATTTTTGAGCACTTTTAAGCATACTTATAGCAGTGTATGTGGAAAACAGGCTATTTATACTGTATTTTTGTCATTTTTAGCTCATTTTATTCCCCCCCACTTTTGGACCTACCCCCCCACTAGTGGGTGGGGGGCGTCCCCCCCCCACTTATTATTGCCTAAAAAAACCCCAGGAGCCCACCCACTTTTCGGTTCCCCCTCCACTTTTCGGAGCCCCCCCCCCCAGTTTTCGGCAAGCCCCCACCCACTTTTTTGGGGGTCGCCCAAAAATGTCAAAAAATTTGGTTGAGGTCAAATTTTCAAAAATTTTCCCAATTTTTAGCTAATTTACGGACTTATAAGCTCATTTTAAGCTTAAAAACAGCGATGTTTTGCGTTGTTACCTTAAAAATGCTAATTTTTCGATAAAAATTTTGGTATATTTTACCTTTGGCTCGCCCCCCCCCCCACTTCCCCCTCCCTAGGGTGTGGGCAAAGCCCCACCCACTTCAAAACCCTAAAAAAATGCCAGCTGTATAATAGGGAGGATGCACCGGGGCCTGGCCCCGGCCTCGGTAGTCAGGTCCCAGTCCTGATCGGGGCCGAAAATTAACAAAATTTTGTAAATTTGACATTTTTTACCAAAATTTTGAAATTTCGAACGTTAAAATGTGTTATAAATAGTTTGTTTTCCCACCTATTTCAGGGCTGCCGCGCGACCTTTCTCAGAAAAAAGGAAATAAAAAAGGAATTTTGCACCCGAAAAAAAGGAAAAAAAAGGAATTTGTCCGACAAAAAATAGGAAATAAAAGGAATTTTCAGACATAAATTAATAACGTTACTGAGCAAAAAATTAAATTTTTTCCATTTTGAACAGCCAAACAAAGGTTTGAAACATTTACATATAGCAAGCTTAACAAAAAAATCAAAATTAGGTTTTTTGGCTGGAACTTTCGCAAAACTAAACCAAATCGATTACTTTGAGGACCCATGGATAGGTCTTGGGCTAAGCTTTAAAACCACCCCAGTTTCGTTGCTCTACCGCCTACCAGTAAGTAGCAGTAGACGAAAATGTGTGGATTTTTTGTTAAAGGTTTAACAAAAAAAATCACCCGTTAACAAAAAAAATCAGTGGCGGATCGGATCCCAGAGAGCAGCTAACAACTTTTTCTCATCAGTTTTAGATAGAGCGCACTAAATAACGTATTTAGAACCCCAAACCACCAACCTAGTGTTCCAATTAGGGCAACTGACCCCGCCGAAGTCTTAGTGGTCACTGATGGCCCCCGACAGCGTCCAGTATGAAGTCTGGTGGCTCTAAAGTGCCGTTTTAAAGGCTAAAACGTTGTTTTTTCGTGTTTGTGAGTGATTATAACCTATTTCCAGGCATTTTGGCAGAGAAACTCAGAACTTCATATTTTGGTGGGGTATGACCCACGGTCACGTGACCCCTGCCGGACCCGTCCGAACCCTTCAGGTACCAACTGGACAGTTCGAAGTGGCTATAAACATGTCCTAGGGGGTTTTCGAGGGCGCTGAATTCAAATCTGGCATTAGTTTTTAGGTATCTATGAGCTAATACTGACTTCTGGGATCACGTTTACCGTCGGACGGTCCAGGCCCGGCTGGTCACCATGTTGGACTCCCAGAAGTGTCAGGCAACCTCAAAAACAACGTATATAAGGGTTTTCGGGGTCGCTGAGCTCGATTTTGACGTTAGTTTTGCTCTAGCTGCTGTTCTGGCTTCAGTAACGAAACATAAAAATGATTTTTTATTTGTTAAAATTTTAACAAAAAAAAATCACCCACCCCAGGACGGCTCAGAGGTCCGACTGGGAACTTCTATATATGTATCGATAGCCCACAGTCAGGACATGTCACATGCACAATATGGGTTGCCTAGGGTTTTCCCTTAGTAAATAGCAGCCGAAATTCGAACTTCGGTCATGAACGTTTTTGAGGTCACTTTTGGGTACCCTAACTTAAAGGTCTGCCCTGAACGCATGGAGAGGGCCTAGGGGCTCAAACTCACAGGCTGTAATGTCGAGATGTGTGGCTATCACCATGCAAAAAATTGGGTCTCTGCGACTTTCCTGTGAGTCAGGGTGGGGTGATTTTTTTTGTTAAAATTTCGGGTGATTTTTTTGTTAAGCTTGCTATACGTTTCTAAGAAAGGAAATTTAAACAAAACGCTATATAAAAAGCAAATGCGGACGCGTTTCAAGCTTCGTCTTCTTGATCACAGTAAATACGCTACAATAAAACAGAAAATACGCGCCGAAGGCGCGAACTTTGTTGGTTTGTACCTCCTTTTGTATTTTTATCTTAATATTTCCGACCCTCGAATCGGAAACAGGAAGGCGCTATCTGCACCAGGGTCTTTTTTTGAAAATCGGACCTGCGTAAAATTACAAAAATAGCTTCTCTTCGTTATAAACGCTATAAACGCATTCAGCGTCGAATTAATTGTTTTTAAGAGTTTTTAATCAACCTTAAGGGTATTAGCTTCATTTTACGTTGCGTGCCGATTGAACTATGGTGTAAAAGTATGAATAGTTGATGCGAAATAGATACGCAGGGGGTCTTGGGGGCGCAGCCCCCCAGAAGTTGAAGAAAATTTTAGATTTTGGATTAAATTTGCACTTAAAACTTTGAATTCTTTGCCTGCGGCAATTTAATAGTAAAGTTAATTGTTGGTTAGACAAATAGAGCTTACAAATAGAGTCCTTGAACAGATAAGATTTTAGTTTATATACTATGTCAAATCAAAATAGAAACAAAGACAACGCATGTATTATATACGTATATTTATGTGCTTAGAAGCAACTGCAGATGGAAGGATCAATGTAGAAGAGAAAAGATAAGTGGGGGTCTGGGGGGCGGAGCCCCCCAGAAGAAGCCAGAGCCTAAACTACGTTGAATTGTCTCAAGAAATTAATTTAGAGCACTCTTGAAATTCTTGCTACCGAATTTTTCGGCTGCGTATTTTGGTGCGTATTTTTGTTTTTGACTGCGTATTTTTAAGCTCGATTGCGTAAATACGCAGTATTTTACGCAAAAAACCGTGATCTGCACTTGACCTAAATTTTAAACAGAGACTGAGGCACCGCAGGAACAAAAATTTTCCTATCTGTTATTTTGTGCTTTAAAAATAGATCGCCTTTTGCTTTCTCTCCAAAAATACCGTGTGGGGTAGAACTAAAAGAGAGGCCTCGGAACCCCCAAAACAATTGCAATCTTGCCTTCTAGGCACTTTTTTGGAAAATTTGACTGTGACGTCTATGCATTTTGCCATCGTATTTAGTGCATTCTGCATATACCTCAAATAGTGCATTTTGCTCAAAAACTCTGCAGCAGTCTATGCACACATTACTAACATATATACGTTTCAAGATTATATAAACGTTCTATCGAGTATATACAAATTAAATTTTAACTCTTGTCTTTAAGCAAACAAAAAATAAGTCCAACAATTTCTATAAATCTAAATTCGTAAGTCATATTAAGTAAAAATGTATGTAGCTTTAGCTATTCTATAATAAAACTGAAAAATTAAGTTAAACAATATTCCGGCGGAGCCGGAAAATTTTTGGAAATTAATATCGTAAGACTAAATTTTAGGCACATTTTGGTCAATTGTCAGAAAATTTTTGAAAAAAAAGGAAATAAAAGGAATTTTTGCAGAAAAAAGGAAAAAAAAGGACGACCTCGAAAAAAAAGGAAAAAAAAGGAAAAAAGGAACCGCGGCAGCCCTGCTATTTGAATGAAAACAACGTTAGAAACATTTGTATATCAGAAATTATTGCAAAATTTGAATTTTCAAGAAAATTTTTGAAAATTTCCAATTTGGACCCAAATTTCCAGCCCCGGCCTCGGTAGTGGCGGCCCCGGTGCTTCTCTAGTAGAGAATCTCTTACTGTATAATTCTACGGCCAAGGTTAGAAATTGAAGCCGACCTAATATACGTACACCGACCACTGTGCGTACCTGTGCAATAGCCCATGCAACGAAGAAGTTCAGGTTCTTGTTGTCGCCGGCCACCACACTCTTCACCGTGTCGAACATGCCGAAGTAGGCGGCACGATAGATGATAATACCTTGGACAGAGACACTGAATCCTCTAAAAATGGATAACTAACAGTCAGTAACTTGTATTTAATATTACGTTTACAAATAAAGTTTTTACCAAATTACATACATATATAATATATACATATACGGTCATAACTAAGCTAAAAAGTGCTCAAAAATTCAGTTCTAGTACCATGAAAAACGATATTAGAACCAAAACGTTCGGCGAGGCTCAAAAATTCTGAATGTTTGACCAAAAATTCGTAAATTTTGGCAATTTCTGGACACTTCAAGACGAGGGTGGGAGAAGCCCTAAAAATGGGAGGTGGGGCCGAGTGAGGGGGGGGGCGCCCCCTCCACCACTAAAGTAAATCCAGAGCATTACTTCCAAGTCAAAGTAGCTGAACTAATGTCATCTCAGGTGGGGCAAGGAATTTTTAGGGCGGCGAAAATTTTGCGCTATTTTTCTAGCATACGAAGGTAAAGTTCGTTGTGATCGCAGGCCAATTTATTGGTCAAAAAGGTAAAAATTGAGCAAAAAATCTCCGGCGGGACAGAAAAATTTTCAAACATATCACCTTCTGAGCCAATTTTTCAGAGCACAATTATGTGGGACTGATCAGGGGCTTACAATTAGGTCATTTTTCTTTGAAACTGACCACCCGTTTTGAATAAAGAAAAGTCGTTTTCACGTTGGCACCAAAAGGGACACCCTCTGCTTAGGGGTGCGGGTGTTATTGGGAGGAAGGTCGTTTACGCCAGAAAAACCCAACTACACCTGTAAGCAAACAGTAAAATACACAAACCAGAAAAAAAACACAAAAAAGGGGAGGGGGAGCTAACTCCGTACCTGTACAGACCAAAAATGCCGTCACTCTTGGCAATCTTGGTGAGACAGTGGGCGAGACCCTTGAATTCTCGAGATTCCGGGCCCTTCCCAATGTCAGCAGCCAATCGTGTTCGAGCAAAGTCCAGAGGATAGACAAAGCAGAGACTAGTCGCACCGGCAGCTCCACCACTGGCCAAATTACCTAAACAATATTTAATATTTAATTCAATTTAATAGAATATATATTGCTTAAATTTAATTTAAATACACAAAGGGAATCACAGCTTCTCGTCTCAGTGTAAATGATCAGACGCAGCATAGCTAAACGACTCTATAGCCACTCGAAAGATCTCGTTGAGCTGAACAGTTTCGATGGTGACGACATCACTTTAGTATTTTGTTGCTAGCCTTCGACCAATGTTGGAATTCTAGCCTAAGGCCAATGTAAAGGAAAAATGTTGGCGCCTGGAATAACACCACTGGTGCACGATACCGTGGAACATCCAAACTCTGTTGACAATTATACTGGAAATAACCAGAGATGCTACTGCATATATTTCATACATTTCAAAAATCACCAAAAAAAGTACCGATTGTCGTCGACCATAATGAGTAATGAGTGACACTGCTAAGAGACTGCTGAAGGCAAATGGGCTTATAAAACCAATTCAACATCAACACCTACATAATAGTTATACATATACGTTATATAAGCTTCTGCTGAAAACACAACGTACCAGCAAAGAATCGCCAAAACTGGGTCTTCTTGTCCACACCGTCCAAAAACAGCTTCTTATAAGTGTCCTTGAAAGCAAAGTTGAGGGCCTGGGTGGGGAAGTATCGAATGACGTTGGCCAGATTACCTCTCCAGAGGGAAAGAAAGCCCTGCTCACGAGGGACACGAACGAAACAGTCTATGATACCCTTGTACCTATTTTCGGCTGTAATCGTTTTCTGAGCATCTTGGACCTAAAAACAAACAGCAGCAACGTTTATTTATATTACAAAGCTGGACTCATTCTATACAAGAGATCTGGCTGGGGAGGACCTTGCTGGCATTTTTTTAGGGTTTTGAAAGTGGAGGGGACTTCCGAAAAGTGGGGGGGGGGGCTTCCGAAAAGTGGGGGGGGGGCGAGTCAAGGTATAAAATACTAAAATTTTTATCGAAAATTAGCATTTTTTAGGTAAAAATACAAAACAATCGCTGTTTTTAAGCTTAAAATTGACTTATAAGTCCATAAATTAGCTAAAAATTCAAAAAATCTTTGAAAATTTGACCTCAAAAACTTAATTTTTCGACACTTGGGCAACCCCCAAAAAAGTGGGGGGGGAAAGTGGGGGGCTCCGAAAAGTGGGGGGCAACACCCCCCCACTAAAAAAATGCCAGCCTTGGCAGGGGAACGCTTAGCATCAGTATTAGCAAGGACGTATCCAGAATCTTGAAAAGCGGGTGCAACTTTTGCAAAAAATTACTAAATTTGGACTAAACCTAGCTAACAATTCAAAAACGTTTCCGAAAAGGGGTGTGTCCGGACCCCCTGGACCACCCCCCTGAGTATTAGGCAGGGTTTTTTATTTCGTTGCCGACAAGCCAAATGGCCTCAATGACCAAATTCTTTTGGCCATGTTCCAAAAAATTAGGCATCTAATTTTACTAATTTTTATTAGGATGTGCGCAGTTGTTCGCTCGCATTACTGTGACGGAATCAAAAGTTGAATGGAATATTGATTTGAAATTTTTGCTAAGTTTTCAAAAATTTCCGGTCTCGGTTCAAAACAGACTTTTCGATGGATTGGCGAGGTCGAGACTCCCAACCCTGCCCATGCTCACCGCCAAGTAAAAATATAAGCTGTTTGGGGCATCTGAGGGAGTGGTTGTTTGAAACCTTCAGTGAGGGAGTGAAAAAATAGCCCAATTCGTGATGGACTCGAGAAATCAAAAGATCAATAATTTCCGTATGTCATGACAAAAAGGCCATTTAGTCATGAACATGAAATGAAACACAATGATTAATGAAAATCAACAAATGAACGCGTCTACGCTTACAGTGGTAGTGTTGCACCCCTGTGCGAGATGCTCTTCCAAATTTTGCACGACAGTGGAGCGCATCGACGCACGTCTACTCGCAACACTGGAACCATAAAATTAATCAGCATACGAAATAATTCCAATCCCACCACAGCAATAAAAAGTGGGATTTATACTTAAGGTCAGTTCACACTAGGCAACTTTGGGGCAACTTGGATGCTTCAACCAAGTTGCTCAAAAGTTACCCATTGTGAATGTAGTGGCAACTGAAAACAAGTCGCGCTTGGGGCGATTTCTAGCGGCAACTAAATAACACGTTGATTGGTCGACTCAAATAATAAAAATATGAGCGTAAAAATTTCTGCATACTTGCTGTTTCAACCAGTTGGATTTGGATCAACTGTTTGTGCAAGTTGTTGCAACTTTTTCATGTGGTATATAGCTGAAGTTGCGGCAACGAAAAATTCTCCAAAAGTAGTAGCCTAGTGTGTGAACTGGCCTTTAGAGCAGCCAATTTCCCAAACAGCACAACCGAACGCAGCAGCGTTTTGAAACCCAAAGAAGATCAGGCAAACCAGCCATATAATGCAGGGTATTTTTACGGGGGGGGGCGTGGAACCCCCCCCCCCCGAAAATGCCTTCCCCCCCGAAATCGCCCCCTCCTGGGATTTTTTGGAGGCCCAAATTTTTGCCAAAAATAGGCCAATTTTCAAAAATTTATCCGTACCTTATATCCTGGCATTTTTGAGAACTTTGTGTTTCACCATGCAAAATACGCCGAAAATATATCATTTTTGGCTCATTTTTGCAAAAAATTCTTCCCCACCCACCCGGGCCCCCCCCGGGAATCCCCCCCCCCCGAAAAAATCCCTAAAAATACCCTGTAATGCACAGTTAACGAACCTGAAGCAAAAGTTTCACTCGCTCAATGGGGGCAACGGCAGTCTTGGAAATAGCAGCAGCAGTTCCACCAGTGGCCAAATCCAGAAAAAATTTCCTAGCATCAAAGCCCTTACTCTCAGGCATTGCAGCGGCGGAAAATGAATAAGAATGGAATTAATTAAAAGTCTTAACAAAATAAATTAAGAAAATTAAGTACACAACAATACGGAGGCCAGAAGGTGAAAATGTAATCAGTCAGACGAACGCAGTCAATAATGCAATCAGGTAACCACCCTAAAATTAGAAATTAAAGAAATATATATTACAAAACTATAAACAAGAAGTTCTGGCTATTGCCTACAGTGCGCGCCAAAATAAATTGCCGTTTCACTTACAAATTTTATGACTGTCACACTGACATTTGGATGACACGTTTTGTTTACAATAGGCAAGTTTAACATGCAGATTTGTAGTGACAATATCACTGACATCAAATCACTTTTGTTAGTGAAACGGCAATTTATTTTGGCGCGTACTGTACAGGGGGGGCCCTTCCCAAACTTGGGTCGCCCCCCCAGAACTCCAAAGTGCCCAGAAAAATAGGGTTTTGAGGGTAAATTTTGAACAATTTTTCCGGCTTCGCCGGAAGTTTAGGCATTGTAAGCACTTTAAGCTATTTTAAGCTTAAATTTAGGTTAAAAATAGTTATTTTTTAGCTCAGCAGCAAAAAAGCTATTTTTAAGCTTTTTGAAAAAATTTTCTCCCCCCCCCCCCAGAAATCCGTGCCCCCCAGCCCTGGGAGGGACCGCCCCCCCCAAGACTTCTCCCCCCAGATATTTTTGCCTAGGAAAAAGCCAGGGAAGCAACAAAAGAACACATTTAGAACACTTTGCAACGGGTTCACCGCGTCAAAGGGGAAAAAAGAACCCACTTTTCGATTTTTGTACAGAACTCTTTATTGGTTTGAGAAATCGAAATACTGATTATATATATAGACAGCTAAGCGTCGTACGTAGGCAAAAAGGTAAAGGTTCACCCCAGAAGATGGGGTCTCGGTCCTGCCACAGGACATGGGGTGCCGGTGCTCATCCCTTTCAGCCGCAGAGCCAGTACTGTCACCTCAAACGATGACTAGATTTGTGAAAGGGGGGCCGACCCTTTGTACAAAGGCTCCTGCTGGCTTCCCACCGTAGGGGAATATATATACTCATTTACCGACCAGTTAAGGATGGATATCTGGGTTGGCTAGTGTCGAGAAAGCTTTGTGGCCTAATGGGATTTCTCTAGGCGAAAAAAGTGGGGGGGAGACCAAAAGTGTGGGGGAATCAGTGACCTAAAAATGCCAAAAATGCAGTAAAAATAGCCTGTTTTCTACATATACCGCTATATATAACTCTGCTAGAAAGTGCTCAAAAGTACCAAAAGTGAGTACCAAAATAGACGATTTTTGACCAAAAAATTCCGGAAAATTTTTGAAAATTTTGACCAAAAATCCTTAGCATTTGGCATTTTCTGGGCATAGTGAGTGGGGTGGGGAACGAGTGGGAGGGGGAGACCCGAAAAGTTGGGGACCCCCATCCCACTAAAGAAAACCCAGGCCTCCGGGGATCGCACCACCGACCGTAAGATCGGAAGTTCTGACCAGCGCCTTAGACCACTCGGCCATCCCGACTCTAGTCGTAAATGAACTATAATATATACGTAGTACACTACGCCTTTCTATGGCGTGCCGTTACTGAAAAATAATCCCCCAAACTGGTGGAAAAATAACCCACGGCGGGAAAATAAAACCCATATGCTTGAAGAAATCACCAACCCTGAAAATTCTGGAACGCTGCCAAGAGCATTTCTAACTGTTCCAAATGAAAGAGCGGGTTGATGACTTAGTATAACTGCATCAACATATACATACATGTATTAGTTTTTGCACAAAAGTCAGAATCACTTTTGAATATTTTGTACGTTTAACACAAACAGGTTTAACACATAAACTCGCTTAACAATAAAATACAATTAGGTTTAACACATAAACTCGCTTAACAATAAAATACAATTTTCCTTTTAAATTTGCTTATTTTGACAATTAAGCATCCTATCGTGTAGAAAGCGTGTTTTTATTGTTTAGAGCCGACAGACTCTAAATCCACCAAATTCCATTTTTCCGGACCCCACACCGACACGCGACGCCGCGACACCACCCAAAACCGGCAGACCCCACCCACACCCACCCTAATTTCGGCTACCTCTAGGCTCAACTATAGGTGTAACGGGGATTTGGGTTGGGGGCCCCCTCCGGTTTCCTTTGGGGGGGAGGTATCTCCCCCAAATTTGTGCCCAATTCTACCCCACCCCCAATTTTTGACATATATACCCTCCCCCAAATTTCGGCTACCCACCCGAACCTTCCCCAGCGATTTGACTGGGCCCATAAAGTAAGCTAAATTTGGCCAAAAAGTGGTCATTTGTGGAAAATTTTTCTAAAATTTTGACTTAAAATCACTTTAAAACGGTGAAAAAAAACTCCTAAAACGTCAAAAACAGGCCTTATTTTGAAGAAAAAGGGGCCAAATTACCGAAAATTTTGCATTTTTTAAAATTTCTGAGGTCCGAATTCTGGGGGGGGTACCCCATCACATGTCTTGGGTCGACCACCAACCTTCCAAGATTTACCCCCCCCCCCAGACCCAAAGTTCCAGGTAACTATGGCCCCCTCCCACGGAATTTTGGAGGGGCCCTCCTTTTTAGACCCCCCCCACGACCATAGTTTCCCTGGAACTTTGGGTCGGGGGGGGGGGGGGTAAATCTGGGAAGGTTTATTGGTGGTCGACCAAAGAAATGTGATGGGGGTACCCACTCAACCCCCCCCCAGAATGCGGACCTCAGAAATTTCAAAAAATGGCCAAAACGCAAAATTTTCGGTGATTTAGCCCTTTTTCCTTCAAAATAAGGCCTGTTTTTAACGTTTTAGGCGTTTTTGCACCGTTTGAAAGTCAAACTTTTAGAAAAATATTTCAAAAAACGAGCAGTTTTTTGGGTCCAAAAATCGCTGGGGGTTCGGGGGTAGCCGAAAGTTGGGGGAGGGTATATATGTCAAAAATTCTGGGGGGGGGGGGGGGGGTGGTCAAAATTTTGGGGGGATGCCCCCCCCCCCACCCAAAAAGTTACCGACCCCCCCCCCCCCCCTCCCCCCAAAAATGTTTTCTAATACCAAAAATTGCATTTTCAGCCATTGCTAAAGAGAAAAGCATGAAATCAGTAAGTAATTTTAACATTAGACAGTGTTT
>JASAND010002073.1:0-39759 GCA_030248195.1 Trissonchulus latispiculum | reverse complement strand
AGAGGAAAAAGACAACAACTACAAGTCAGGATGTGATGAAGGGGTAAAGCGTGTCTTTTTGTGTCATTTAAAAGGCACTTACTGACAACAGATTATGAACAATGCAGCCACATTAAACTCTCGCTTGTTTCAGTGGGACTATCCCTCCATCGGATGACTGCAGTCTAAACACTCAGCATACTGTGGATATGACAACTCTTTTGTCCCAGAGAGTCCAGATAATGATACCTATCATGGGTACATAATGATACCTGTCATGGGTACAGTACGCACGAACTCTGTGAGACTTAACATTGCAATAAGCTCTCCTGAGTGGGCTGAATGAAAAATTTAATGATATCATTTATTTTTGATTATAATATTACTATATTAATGTTTTAGCCAAAATATTTTGTTTTATCTTTTCTAGTGAAAACGAAGAGCCAGGAGGAGGAGTAGTGCCTGAGAGTCCACTACTTGTTATGTCTCTCACACAACAGGAACAGACGGAAAGCAAAGAGAACGAAAAGATAAATGAAGAGGACACTGGCAGCCAATGTGACAATGGTTTGAGGTAATCACTTTGCAATTAACTAAATTTCTGTTCCTAATTATTTGGCAAGTAGACAATGTTTTTTGATAATGAAAGTAGTGAGTTCAATACATATGCTCATACCTACAGATGTAGCGTCGACTACTGTTTTAAGTTTGTTTTCTGACATATTAATGACAACTAAAATGCCAAAAAACAGTGAACACTTCGTTTAAGATATTGTGTCTCTTTTAGTTATTAATCTTTCACAACTGATACGGTTTACAGATAACAGTATCGACATAATCTTTACTATAGATCATCAAAAATACATGCTGGCAATATGGTACCAGGTGGTGCCGGTTCAACTTGCCGTGAAGGCAGCGAAAATCATGCCGACACACGAACGACTGTAGAGCTCGAAGAAGGGGAGATCTCCATCTCCAGCTGTGTCACCAGCCCTTTTTGATGATAACTTTGCCACACCTCCAGCCTCTCCTTTGTATGGGCTTTATTCTTTTTGTTTTAACTACATTATTTTCTGTCTGCGTTTTGGTTATTTCTTTTTTTTCTTTTCACACTGCATACAGGGAATCAACAGTAATAAGTCTATTGTTTAAGGCTTCATTTAAATGAAAACTTTCACATACTATGGGACATTTCTGATACTGAACGAACGCATGCCCTTGATTCCATACTAACACCTGAAGGCAGTTTTGATCTAGATGACATCTGCATTCCCTCATCGTGCGTGATTTCTGACGTTGTTAATATAACACGTATAATCAGTAACGAAATATTTGTCCTTTGCTTCATTTTTCTTATGTCAAACTTTTGTATTGTCTTCTTATTCATCTGTTTCTGATGTTCATTTTTTTCACACTTAAACTGTACTAATACCGTTTAATTTAACTTCTTTCAGGCAGCCTTTGTCGTTTCCTCCTTTGATTGATTGTCGTCAAAACCTTGGTTTATTTTCCTCTGAACAGCAAAGGTTATAATAGTTATGTCTTGTTTTTAATTTTGTGTTTTTATTCTGTGACACGTCGTTATTCTTCAATTTTTTGTGTACAGAGCGAATTCGTCTTTTAAATATATGTTTACAAAATAATTAATGAAACATTGTGACACTATGGTTACTGATTCTCTATAAAAGATTTTCACACACGCATAGGAAATTGCAAGACAACAGACAATGATATGGAGTGAATCTAAACAAAGTTTGCAAAAACAATTTCAGTTCCTTCAGCGATTCAGAAATCATATGTAAGGGGTGCTCCTGTTCCTGCAGTCACAAGCCAAAAGAAATATCTGTCAACCTGCGTTGGGTCCCGTTTCTGTCTCAACAGTCTGCTGAATATAAGTTAGTATTTCTCTTCTTTACAAAACTTTATTTGTTTTTATGGTTTTGCCGTCCTACAGTTGCCTATTTGTAGTCTTCATGTTGCCTAAGCAAAATGTAAGGTCTTCATCTAAAAACCAAAAGGGAACAGAGACGAACTACAAACGGTAGGCTAGAAGTAACATCATATTTCCCTCTTCTTTTCCCTGGTTTTCCGTGAACAGACAATAATTTTTTTTGGTGTTCCAGGCAATGATCAGTAAATCTGCTCATATTACATTTGTCTCCTTTTTGTTTATATATATTCACTTTTAGACAATTGATTTCATTTTTAATTTTTTTAAGGGAGCCAGACAAGACAAGACTTCCTCATACTGTGCCAAGAGTAAACTATAATGACAGCAGTAAAAACGACACGGACAACAAATCTGAGGAAACAACCAGCAGCAAACAGAAGAAAGAAAACGAGGAGGAATTCACAGTGTCAGATGAGGAATTGCTCCTCTTTGCTGAAAAACAGGGACCAGAATATTGGTACAATGAGGACGCACAGAACGGCTTGACAGGGAGAGGAATACATGAGTCTTCGGAGAAGCCTTCTGCAGACGCCAGTTTAGCCTGGAAAATTCAGCAGGACGAGTGCGCCTTTCTCTTTGCTTACTTGAATTCTTAACTTTTTGCATTCCCTCTCTGATAATGTGCCTATTGCAGTGGGCAGTCAAAGTATATTTCTATCTGACTCAGCAGCATAACTTTTTTTTTAATATTTTTGCTTGCACTAAGAGGTTTTGTACAGTCTATTCTTTTTTTTATTTTTGTATTATTCAGACTGGCAGCAGCTGCACGACAGAAAGGAATTGTGCTGCATGATAATATGACAGAGGAAGAAGCTCTGAATCTGCTAGGGTATGCAGTATAGTTTCCCCTATTCTGTCACTGTTTATATTTTTGCTTAGTTGTTTATGTAAGTATGCACTTCAATTTTTGTCTGCTCTACTTTGTTTGAAAGTTGTCTGTCTAAAGGAACATTCAGTAGTTTGAAAGTTGTCTGTCTAAAGGAACATTCAGTAGTACCTATTAGTTGTGCATAATTTCTATCAGATGAAACCGCTGTTTGCTGAAGTAACTAGTGTGTCTAAAAGGACCATTCTGTATAACCTTTGCAGTTATCCTGAATTTCTGTCGGAGAAAACCGCCGGAGCTGATATTCCAGCTGATCAGAGACAGAAAAGTGAAAATGTATGGAGTACAGAAGCTGAAGGAAAACAACCTGTGCGGGACGATGTCAAACCAGGGAAGAAAAGGCAGCCAAATAGATCAGCGTCACAGTAAGTATTCCTGTAGAGGTGTTGTTATATACTCTAACTTATTTGTGACTTCGAGTCTGCGTACTTTTTGATTTATCATTTAGTTGACAGTAAGCGTTTTGTGTAATGGTACCTCAATATTTAGCTTAGCAAGGAAAGGGGAGATCAACAAAAAGAGTTTATCTTATCGTCATCTTTTTTTTTAAATTTTAATGCAACTATTTTTTAGAAAATAAAAAACAGAAACTGATATACTGTTTGCTCTGCCACTTTTGAAGCTTGGTTAAATACAAGAGGAGGAAGAGATGGGAGAGGAGGAGGAGAAGGAAAAAGGGTTTTTATTTTCTTCTTTTTTGTGAACCTTTATCGTAACAGCATTAGGTGGAAAAGAGAAGGCAGAAGGAAAAGGAAGAGGAGGAGGAGGAGGAGGACGAAAGGGTGTAGAAAAAGAAATGAACAAAGGCTAAGGGGAAGGCTGTGGAGAACGAAACGATAACGTATGCTTTGTAATTTTTTCGATATAACATAATTGTACCATTGCAAACGCGTCCACCTTTAAACGGGACGTGCTAATCTTTTTTTTTAGGGAGGCGAAAAATAGAATAAGCGACTGCGTCAAACAAGATACTGCCGGGCCATCAAGTGACCACAGGAGGAAAAAGATGCAAAAGTGGGTTTATAGAAATGCTTACACAAAATACAGCAAAGCGCATATGAAGTAAAGCAGAACAACAGAAACCTGTTTTTACACATGAATCATAATAATATGTTTTCGCACATTAATCAATATAATACTGCTGTCGTTTAGGCGGCGTCTAACAACACAGGAAAAAGGGAAACCAGACGAAAGGGAAGAAGTGAGGGAGGACGAGCAAGAAGATGAGGAGGAGGAGAACGGTGTGACAGGGTATGAGTGTATTTTTTCATCGTATGCTGTTTGCTTAGTCATAGATTGGTTTTTTATTTGAGTCAAAAGTTATCTAATGTTTCCTTTTTTGATGTATTTTAAATGAAATTTTTCTTTGTCGTTGTTGTCGCAAGCCATTACTCATGGTCACATAAGAATATGTTACACTGTAATCTTGTTTTAAGACAAAACACACAGAAAGGGTCAGTTGGTAGGAAAAGACTCATCGTCCCTAGCTCTTCGTCAGAATCAGATTCAGGGTCAGAGGAGAGAGAAGGAGATGAACAACGACACAACAATAGTGGTAACCGACCAGGCTCACAGCAGGAATCAAATGATACGAGCGCAGACAGTGACAGTGAAAGTGGCAGCGGCTCGTAAGTTAACCTATTTTTATTTTATTATGTACGTGTTGAGAAGTGTTAAAGCATGTTATTTCATTGCTGTTTCTAAGGTTAACTTTGCGATGTAGACCTTTTCTTTCCTTATTTTTTTGGAGATAAAAATCATTTTCAGTGCATGCTCTTTTCTTCAGAAATGCTACTGATGCTGATGACAAAGGAACCGGGCGTACTGAACCAGATGCTGATTACGATGCAACACCACGCAAAGAGAAGCAATGGAAACAGTCGCGAAACGGAAAAAATCGGGCTGAACCAAGGACAAAATCACAGGAGACTCTGCAAGAGGGAAAGAGACAGAGCAAAAGAGTGATACCACCAAAGTAATTTTGACGGCATACATACCACTTAGCATTTCAGTAGGACATTGTTAACTATAACGACTGTTGTATTGTGCAGTTTACCTGTTATTTTTATAGTTAAAACATGAATTAATAACTATAAACAGTTGTAAATACGAAACGTGTTTACATATTACAGACCGCCAAAGATGTGGCCGTCTCAAATGCAATCAGCGCAAGCTCGCAGAGATCATGTGTTAGGCGTCCTGTCGCGACAAGGGACAACTGGTCAACCAAAACTGAGTGGGAAAATTAAAGGCAGCAACGAAAGTTCTGTTGTTGGATCAGGTAGAGGAAAGTCCAACTCTGCCTTGGCCTTCATCGACAGATCTGCCCGAGAGAGCCGTGTGCGATTCGACATCTCAGGAGAACCTACAACTAAGAAGCGGGCCAACAAACGGTAATCCTATATTGATAATATTTAAGTAATCATTAATCTGTTTTTTCTATTTTAGTAGTTGTGATCATTGCATACATTTTTATTCCGTTTCCTTTGAATGTATCTCTCTCTTGTGGGCTATTTTCTTTTTGAAAGTGTAGTCTTTTGGGTTGCATTAAGGCAATTTCACTTTCTGTGACTAAACTTTTTCGGCAAACTATGTCTAAAAGAAGCACTGCTCTGCTACCCATTACGAAGTAAGAACACTGCATCAAGGCAAATATAATACACTGTTTCTTTTTCACAATGCACATTTTCACAAATTTGTTTTTTCTTGTTTAAATACACAACAAAAATGAGATGCTGGACCAGCTGTTAACGGTGCATTGTAAATATTTTCTTTTTAGAAAGAGAACGGGGAAATTGAAGAATGAGAATGGTGGAAGAGGAAAAAAAGGGCAAAGGACAGAGGGCCGAAAGAAAAAGAAGACTTATCAAAGATCAGATGCGAGCGACTTAGAGTAAGTCAGATCGCGCAGACTTCGCAACATCATAACTTTGTTAACAAATAACATTTGTAAAGTTTATTGTATGGTTTTTTTTCTTTAAATGTTGAATAACTTAATAGGTAAATGCTTTATAAGATATGCAGTAGACATTTATTTAGAGCAGACTTAAGTTCACTCCTGACACAAAGACTTCTCTTATAAGTTTATAAAGGGAAAGGGGGGACGTTTGGGTGGCGAAAATTAGCACGTAGGGTGGCGAATAGGGTGGCGGGGTGACAGACACATTTCGTCACACAATGCTTTGACAAACAGACTATCTGACAGATTAAATTCCCCTTAACGGGCTGGTGTTAGACTATTTTGCTAATTTGCATACACGATCACGCTGCATGTATTTTACGTCTGTGAAGCCAAGTTAATATACAGCTGTAGACATAAGCTATGCGCACTAGAAATTACGTATGTGAGAATGGATATGCAGAAATTCAAATACAAATGATCTTCCTGTGTACACTATCATCTGTTTTCTTTAGGCCCTTTAGAGTTTGCTTGTTTTTATTAGAAAAGGGAACATGTCATAACAGAATGTTCATTTAAAAAAGCTACCTGATGTACATTATTCTATATGATCTCTGTGTCGGAAAAAAGGAAAATAAGTTTGAGACTCTTTTTGTCTTAAAATTTAAAATAAACATCTGCGTCTGTACATTTTTAGGAAAAGCAAACACTAATTTTTCTTGTCTCTTGCTGACACTGGTTCATTCGGAAACAGTCATACAATACAAACAGTGAACCAGAGATTGTGTTACAAACTGCTTCCCTATTTCTAATATGTGTAAACGATTGCAGGAGGGGAAAATTCAGAGTTAAAACTATAATCGTATCTTTTGCGCTTTTCCCCCCCCAGCCCTAACTTTTGATTTTTTTGACCAATAACTTTGAAATTTGGTGTGGGTGCATACTGGAGGCTGCTGAATTAAAAAATATTTTCAAATTTTTGAATTTTTGAATTCGGCAGCCTCCAGTATGCACCCACACCAAAGTTCAAAATTATTGGTCAAAAAAATCAAAAGTTAGGGCTGGGGGGGGGGAAGCGCAAAAGATCCCTATAATCAACTATCAAACAGAGACATATTATTACACCAGTTTGCATCACAGTTTTTAAATTTGGAAAAAAGGGAAGGGGGAAAGGTTGTTGACTCATCTTTTCAACGAGTCATGCAACATCGTTAAATACACCGCCTTTTTTTTCGTAATCGTCCGGTTATTAACTCAACATCAAATGGTTCAGTGGAGAACTTTAATCCTCCTTATTCTGCATGCTATAACAGCATTAATTATCAGTTGACAGTCTGAAATGCAAAAGGAGAAAGTGCATTAAGCGTCAGCTCAGTGACAGCTTTGTGATAGATTATCAACAGTAAAACAGTTACTTGTAGGAGCGACTAAATATAGTCTTAGGATACGTATGCTAGAACTGTCGTTTATGATTTTTATTATCGTTTTTCCTGCCTTCACAGGGGACTTCTTCGGATACAGCACAGACCACAGACAAAAAAATGAAGGGGTGGAAACACTGTTTCCTTAAGCCAGAAGATATATCACTGTTTTCTTCTTCCAAAAATGCATTATTATCTTTTATTATCTTCTCCATCATTTTGTTCTGAGCTGAAATTCAGTCCTCTTTATTCAAAACGAACTATTAACAAACTCTTTGAAGAGATCAAGTTTAAGGGGGGAAAAGGGGGCGTTAGGGTGGCAGGAAATAACACTTAGGGTGGCGAATAGGGTGGCGGTGTGACAGACGCATTTTGACACAGTAACACCTGTAAAACATACATACAGGGGAGTGAAATCCCCTTTAAAACGAGAGTGTCAGACTGTTTGCCTAATTTGCATATTAGTTTCAACAATAGGAAATGCACTGTCTTTGCAGAGCACACAGAGTATACACATATGCATGATCATGTGTCAAAAAATCTTGACTGAAATTATTCTCATTTCTCCTGCTTGTGTAAAGAACTGGTGGAAGTTACAAATTTCAATACACGAACACAGACAATTAAATGACTAGGTTCATTTAGTTAATATAATTCTGCTCGTGATAATTTTTACTATTGCAGGCCCAGCGATAGAGATTCAGAAATGGGCGACTTCATACAAGACGATGCAGAATCAGTGGAGAATGAGGAGGGGGATTGGTCAGATGATCCATCTGCCGGAGGAGCAGCTTCACTTGGCGGGAAAGCATTCATCAGACTTTAATTTGAATTTTCTGTCTTTTATTTTTGTCACCTATTGCTTCTGTCTTTTCTGATGGCATAATTGTCTAACAGTTCTTCTATTTTTTGTTTTCATTCATGTCTTTGTCATTTTTTCAGTTTTCCTGTTTCGATTCTCATTGTGAAAGAAAGACACTGAATGATTTTTCAGTTGAGCAGAGAAAAATAGACGGATACCTAAAAATCATAAACATAAAAACGGTATTATAAGAGTCTGTGTCATGTTGTTCTTTGTTTTGTGACACTTAGACTGTCTTTTTAATCGTACGTAGCAGTCCTCCTTTTGTTATCTGTTTTCTGGACTGTTGCGTATGCTATAATTGTTTTGAATAAAGAAGTGGAGTGATAACTTAACTAGATAACAACTACGTTTAGGTTCTTGTTGAGCTAAGAACCAGGCTAGAGACATCCTTTGATAGTTTCTACGCACATTTAGATGTATGGCGAGAAAGGATTAGGGTTTAGTACACAGGGGTAGAAAAGATTCAACTTTAACAAAAAAGGCGGCAGAACGGAGATTCAACTGGAAACATAATCTCTAGCGACTGCTTGACTTAGTATAAAAGAGTAGTTGTTGAAATGTCTCACTGAAGGAGAAAGTGATGTCACTATAGAAGACAGCGCCCTCATAGTTTACGAAGAGCTGAGAACAAATTGATCTTAAACAACTGCGTATCAGAACAACTATAGGAGTGCCACCTGAGACGACCAGGTTCAATATTCATCAAGTCTTCGGTTTACATTGGAAATAGTTTCCGGTTTGGAATGCTGCTTCCTATTGCTAATGATAAATGTTATTTCATGGAAAGACCATATTCAGGCGGACGAATGGGTGAGCGAGCACAGCATGTATTTATTAGTTTTGACTGTCTGTAACTTTTAGTTTGACAATAATGATAATTTTCATGAAATCGAGACAAGGTATGGGCTTCCTTCGGAATAAGTTCTGGAGCTGTCTGCTATCTATTGTGAGATGAGATGATTAATTTTTGAGATAATAAATTGAACATGTTTCTCTAAAATTAATGCTGCCAGCATAGCATTCATGTGTAAATGAACAATACAGCCCGGTTCATACTTTTTGTGCTTTTGTGCTTTGTGCTTTTGTCCTTTTCTATATGTGCTTTGTGCTTTGTGCTTTTGTCCTTTGTCCTTTGTGCTTTGTGCATTGTGCTCACGAGGACGCGTTCATACTTCCCGTGGGGACAGCAAAGAACAAGTCGAGATTTAGTCACCTGACATATGAAAACACAAGAAGTATGCTGAAAATTCTACCCAAATTAAATAGAAAACCAGGTTTCAAAAATTTCAAAAAATATAAGGTTGTCAGTGATCAACTTCTATACGACATATTTGCCGCAACAACAAAATAATTTAGAAAATATTTGTTAGCCAATAGAGCCAAAGTGGTTATAAAAATTACCAAAGTTACGATAGCATATTGAAATCAAATTAAAACTAAATGCCTACATTTTAATTTTTCATAATTTTCCTATTTTTCCATAATTTATTTCTATGTCTTCGTTAATACCGTATTCTATCTCTTCTGATTCGCCGTCTTCTCTTTTCTATTGGATAATGCCAAAACTACTGGAATTTGATTGGCTAAGCACAAAAGCACAACTCAAAATGTTGAACTTGGCTCAACATTCGAAAGCACACCCGAAAGCACAAAAGCACAAAAGCACAAGGCACAAAGCGCATTTTTGAAGTATGAATTAGAAAAGCACAAAGCACAAAGCACTGTCCTTTTCCAAAAAGTGTGAACCGGAAAGCACAAAGCACAAAGCACAAAAGCACAAAAGGACAAAGCACAAAGCACAAAGCACACGAAATATGAACCGGGCTTACCGATGCTTTAAAATACAGGATCAAATTGATTATAAGTTTACTAGAAGTTTCCACCATAGTTTATTAATCCTCTCTGTTCAAAACTAAAGTAAAACAAGGAAAATAAAACGCGGTGATGTGGTTAAGTTGTTGATTATTAGTTGGTTTAATTGTAATTTGTTTAATTTAATGTTACCAAGAAATTGCGTGTTAGAGTACATATTTCCTCCTGCGTTGTGATTCTGGGTAAACCGTGATTTTTAAGAAACCTAATTTGCATTTAATAAGTAATATATACTCATGTTAAGCTGAATCCTAAGTTAGTCATGAAACTGTAGCGAGCGGCTGTGACCAGGTACATATATCCGCAAACATTCCAGCCTTTGCGTATACTCCCAGATGTTTAATCAGTTTTTAGCAGAGACTACTTCGATGTTAGCACTGTCAATTTGGTATATTTGTCAGTCGAAGAAATTGTTGACCCGAAAATGCCAAGAAATGGAGAAAGTGTCCCTCAAGGTGGTCGCAGGAGCATCCTGTGGGTGGATACTGTTTGCTTTCCTCACAGCCAACAACACAAGACTTCTGCTTGGCAATAATACGATTACGTACTTGGCAATGTGCGACCTGATTCTTGTAATTCCTCTCACCCCGACCAGAACCTTCATGACTTGCGCGTTTCTTGCCATGACGATAACGGCATTTGTTGTGGTTGTCTACGCGTGGAAGTCGTATCATGGGACGCTTTCTCTCTACTCGGTAAACAAAGCAAGATTAACTCTTACGGGTAAGGGAACGTTTAAGTTTAACCTTTATGTGGACCTCTTTAAAAAGGCGGCAAATGTTTCGTGCATTCCTGTAAGGGCATATAAAGGATTGGCAGTAGTAGGAAGTAAGAGGCAACAAACATAATTACGTGAAACTTTGCCCTTTGACCAGCTGGGCCGGGTCGGGTTGAGTTCCAGACACAGTGACACATTTTCCCAAAATATGGAAAAGTCCCACACAACTTTTGATTCTGTCTAACCCGTTTTTGCCCACTGTTCCCGTTATGGGAACAAGCACTTTTTTGCTCATAACTGTTTGTATGGTTTGTGGTTTCAATTTTTATATTAATGTTATTGTTTACTAATATGAGCAGTTTGTTTTGAGTTGGTTCTATTCTCATTACCATCCAGCCCGCTGCTGCCAGAAACTCTTGAATTTTATCGACACCAACAGAATTTTCCTCAATATTGAGTTAGCAAAATTTTTATGTTGCTCGCTAGCTATGGACTCCGGGCGGATAGTATATAATGCTTGTTCCTTGCTTGTTACAATGACATAGCTAATTAGCTACCAAACTCAATTATGTTACCGTATCATATAAAACTTTGAATGTTCCCACTTTGGGAACAGTGGGCATGAATGGGTACTGGGTTTTGTAGATGGTTTTCCAAAATATAGACACCGGGTTGTTTTGATTACAATGGCATGAAGGCGTAATAGTATTTCTGTACTCCTGAGACGGTACTGGTATGTAGCAGCACGTATTAGTCACGCTAGTTCCCTAACTACTACGTCGACTCTCGGGGTATAAACTGAGACTGAAGATTCTGCAAAGGCTGCCAAAATATTTCGCGGAAAATGGCAATGAGACATGATGCAGTCTATGCCTGCCAATTGTGCTAAATTGCTACTAACAGGATACAGCGTCCACCTACAAGAGAAATTAGGTTTTGGTCGAATTACTGCGGATATCTGACAAGAAACAGTGGAAAGCTCGTCCGGATTCCGTTATGTTCATATGTCTGCTAAGTATGGCGGCATCTAAATTTGCGTGCAATGGTAATTGGTCGTGTAAATAACAGTCTGGATACGAATATGCCATATGTATAAGCTACAATTATGAGAAAAATGGCAAAAATATGCTGCAGAGTGGTCAAGACAGCTTCCAAGGGATACTTTTGACAAGTAAGTGATGAATAGCAAACATCGAAACTGTTTGCATATCTTAAAAACGTTATTTTTACATGAAAAACGATTGGAAGCATTGGCCACGGATTGTACAATTGCGGAATATTATGATTTTCACCTTAGAAAACCCTGTACCCATTCATGCCCACTGTTCCCAAAATGGGAACAAGTTAGATTTCGAGAAATTCAAACATGAAACTGTCAAAATGTTGTTTTTAGGACGGAAAATGGTCAAACTAAGAGATCTGGCGCAATTTTATCACAGCTATCTCAAATTTCAAAATTCGGGCAAAAACGGGCTAAACTTGACTGAATTTTTGACATACATTACTTACATGGTTTGTTGTGATGTGACTACATCGAAAAAAACTAACCATGGGATAGTTTGTTCAAGTTTTACAAAAAATCTGCAAGCATACTGAAAACGATACCTATAAAATTAATAGCTTTGAAGGTGAATTTGATTAGAGTTATAACTAAAGTGATTTGCCATACAGCTACTGCCACACTTCAGTGGAAAGTAGTGTTACGCTGATAGATGTGCGTAAATTTTTCCTGGTTGGTATTACTTGACGCCGAAGTTTGACGTTGGCCAGGCAACTGGTCATATGCCGGCCATTGGCCATCACCGCCGGTTGGCTGCTGGCGGTTATTCGGACCTTGGCCCAGCTTGTCCACTCAGAACTTATTTGGTTTAATGCGCCTACGCCTACAAGGCTTAAGGACGCGTCACCTTAGTTTAATTTGATTACCCAATGTTTAGCTGCAATCCGACAATTCTGTTTTTATTTGTTGGTGGATTACAATGGATTGATCAGACGCTGGCCACTGGACAAATTTAAACTTTAAGTTGCTTGCACAGTTAAAATTTGCATACAATTATTAAACTAAATTTATTGCAAAATAACACCAACAACAATAAAAGAGTCGGGCCTATCAAAAAATTTTATCGGTGGCTGCATCGAGGTAAACTGAAAATATGCAGTCGTGTATTTAATATAACGTTTAGATTGCAACATGAGCGCGATATTGTACAGCAAAATAAAATATTACAACACAGTAGTGTTTGTGAATGTTTATTTGAAAATTATCAAAATGTTATTCTATGTTTGAAAATGTTTGGAACTTTGTATTTTGTTATTTTTCTAAAGTAAATCCGTGTGAAAATTAGGGTTGTGCCGTTTATTTCTATTAGGTTAGCGAATAAGTAGGGTAGAATCAGACTTATTACACACTCCACTCGAACCTTCAATCTTTACTTGCAATCAAATTACTTTATTAAATATTTAAACTTTACAAACTGGCGACCGTAACTTTGGAGTAAATATGTCTGATTCTTCCCCCCGACTTACTCGCTACCTCAGAAAATTGCGGGACGGCACTGCCCGACTTTTTTCTGAATTACCAACCGGGCAAGCACCCGAAAGTTCGGATAGTTTTTTAAATCAACAGTTTTTTCAAAAACGTAGGTCAACAAATTTGGGGGGAACTGAGTTGGGGGGGTCAACCCCCCCCCCAAATTTCTGGGGGTGTGGGTGTATCTGCTCGGGCATCAGTTGGGGAGCAGGGGAGACAGAATCTCCCCCAAAATGTTCAAAATTTTTCCCAAAACCAGAACCCCCCCCATAATTCTACCAATCTCCCCCAAAATTTCGGGGCTGTTGGGGGGCCCGAAAATGGCTTAGGTGGGCGTAGGTGTACCTCGGTGGAGGCATTGGGGGGGTCAAATCTCCCCCAAAATCTTCAGAACCCCCCTCAAATTCCCATAAACTCCCCCCAAAATTCTCAGAACCTCCCCCAAAATTCAGTAAATTCTCCCCAGAATTTTTCGAACAATCCCCCCCATTTCAGTTTGCAGATTCCTCAATCTGCACCCCCTCAAGTTATAATTTCGTCCCCGATCCCAAATTCAGAATTTGACCAATTACAAGGGGAACTTCCCCAACTCCAAAATCAAGACTTTTTTTTCCCAGAAAATTCGGAAAATCGGCTCCCCCAAAATTCAGTCCCTTCACCTGTTATTTTTCGGGGGGGTGTTCGCCCTCCTACCCCCCCTCGCACTAGACGTAATCTTACTGCTGGGGAAATTTTCCCCATAGGGAAAACCCCCAATAGTAATTTTAATTTTTCTGGTGCCCTACAAAATACTTGGGGGGGACCCACTGAGTTACACCTATCAAACTTGCGCCCCTCTCAATCCACAAGGGTTGCCCCTCCCCAAAATTCACAGCAGAATTATACACAGAGTCAGCGGGAGACCCGGGTCAAAACTATTGGGGGGCCAATTTCGGGACCTTCCCAAATCCCTCCCCAAACTGTAGAAAATTCTCAGACCCCCCAGCCATCAGAAAATTCAAATTTTTGTCGCAGTTTTGATAATTTTATTTCTCCTCGTTTTGATGCTACTCAGGCTGCCCAAAAAGTTGTTTCGGCTGTTTTGGGATCTGAGGGTGCCCCCCCTGGTGCGTCTAGACCACAGTTTGGGCAATCCACGGATGGGTATCCTCAGTCCCAATCAGCTCAGGGTCCCGTCGGTATCCAAAATGGTCCGGGTTTTTCTGCAGTTCAGGTCAGCGGGGGGGCGCCCCCCCAAAATCAGGGTTTTTTCCCACAAAAACCACCTCATTCAACTGATTCAGAAACGGGCTCTGTGTATGATTCTGCCCACAGTCAGGGTTCGGTGGTTTTGGTCCAAAGTGGGGTGGGTCCTATACCCACGCCCACTACGTATATATCTCAACCTCAAACTTTTGCGGGGGAAACTCGCCCTCAACCCCCTCCACAATCTTTTCCGGCTCCCCTGCTTCACCAACCAGTAGTTTCGGGTGAAAATTTTCAAAATTTTCAAAATACGCACATAACGGGTACAACAAATCCTCCTCCCCCTCCACCTTCACATATGGGCGGGGTTACCTTTTCTCGTGACCAGTACGGGAATATTCAACCTAATCGCCAAAAAGCCCCTTCCCATTTACAAATTCAGAAAAACCCAATTTGCAAAGGGGGCCTTCTTCAGAAGATATGATAGATCCCGAATTTGATGAAAAAGAACTTCATAATATTGTTGCATAAAGTTAAAAGTTTCCCGTTGAATTGAATGTAAATTATTGAAATTGTGAACCATTTTGGAAAAAAGGCTGAACAATTGTTCTTCAGACATGGTTAAATCCAAATGCTGTGAATCGAGCATATCCACCGGTTGGGTGGTAGTAGGGGTGGTTTCGGAGGGTTCCTCCCCTTCTGAGCCACTGCCAGGTGACTGGGTAGAAACTACATCAATTCGAAATTGCCAAACATTTGGTTTGCCTGTTGCAGTGTGACCCCTTGAGATGGTGGTGGGGGGTTGCCTCTCTGAGGAGGTGCGGAATTTCCCGCAACCCCCGAATCCGAAGCACGTACAAAATTTTGGGACAAGTCAGGCACTCCGTGTTGGGAGAACACAGTACGTTGAAATGGTGCCGGAGTAGCCGTTGTCGGGGTCGTGGCCGCCGCCGGTTGAGAATTTTGTCCCTGAACATATACCGGTTGAGATCCCAAATTTTGTGCAGATAGTGGAATTTGAGCCGGAACAGAAGTTTGAACCGGCATAATATTTGAAGATGGGGGGCGTATTGAGATAGAGGAGGGGATGGGGTATAATTCGCAGTATAATATTGTTGTTGGTAGGGGGGTCCTTGATATTGAGGCGGGTACGGTTGTTGAGAGTAACTTACGTGGTCCACCCGTTCTGGAGGGGGAGGGCGATTTTTGTAATCTGGAGGGGCTTTTGAGGGGTAGCGTTCCCAGCATTTTTCAGACAAATGACCCCGTTTGTTACAATACCGACACTGAACTAAAAATTTTTTCCGTTTTTCTTCGTCCCATTTATTTAAAGCTTCTTGAATGTGCTGTTCAAACCAATCTTTCATCTCGCGAAAGCCCAGCCGAGAAGCCGCCACCTCCAGATTAGATTGAGAAGGGGGGTCGGAATTTTTTGAGGGCTGGCTTTTTTTGTCAGTGCCCCCATCTTCGAGATAGTAAATTGGCAGATCATAGGAGAGAGTATCTCCCTCCGGTGGACGGGCCTCCCGGGATTCTAGGCGATCTATGACCCTACGTACATCTTGCATAGTGGGTCTTTCATGGAGAAAAAGAGACGCGAGGGCGGAAGCGAATTTATCTTGAACCCCCGCGAAAAGTTGCTGAACGCATTCCTGTTCGCGCTCCTCCTGCGTGTCCCACAGGTCGAGGGCCATAGCTTGCAATTCTGAAATATAGTGTCGAACTGATTCGTTGTGGAACTGCTTTCGGTGTGCAAAAGCCGAAAGCCGTTCACGCAACGACAGCTGAGGTTTTGGGAATTGTGATTTGATCAACTCCAGAAAGCCGGAGTAGGACTCAACGACCTGTGGGCCGCATCGGGAGGCGAAAATTTGGGCTTTTCCCGATAATTTATTCCAAAGGAGACGCCCCCACTGATCCGCTGGGATCGCATGAACTGCCACTGCTGACTCGAATTGGGGGAGCCAGTCCTCAAAGTAAGCATATTTTGGGTCATACCGGGGAACATCCCGCAAAACATCCAAATAATAACGAAAAAGACCCGTGTCAAATTTTGGGACTGAAATATCGGTGGGTTCCATAGTATTTGGGGTGGGGTGTCGGGGACTTTTTGGAATTCCGGGGTTATTTCCCACATTATTGACTGGATAATTTGTATTGGTACCCGCAGAAAAGGAAGAAGCAGAAGATTTGGACGGAAAGGGTGAATTTGAATTTTGTTGAGAAGGGGGAGAGGGAGGTGGTGGTTGCTCGCAAACCTGATACGGCTGTACAGGCCCCGAAGGAGGGCCCACGACAGAATCTTGTTGTACCGAGAGCGAACCTCCCGAAGAAGGGGCGCCCCCAGTAGGAGTCAACGCTACACCTTTACCTTCCCTTAGGGAAAGCGCGGGTGTGCGCTGCTCTTGCTGCCGCGGAACCTCAGTCGATCCTGAAAAGCGATTTTCTGTGACATAATCAGCCGCACAAGCATGCGAGGCCACCATGTCCGCCATATAATAGGGGTTAGAGGGGGCATGTTGTGGAACATAAGGGGGAACTTGCAACGGGGGCAAATTTTGGTTGGGTCCCTCCCACAAATTATTGTTATCCAATTCCCGGATAACTGGGTTTTCAAAAACTTGTTGCTCTAAATAATCGTAATTGAAATTTGGGGGAGTACGTACAAAATATTGACCCTCGGGATACTGAGAATTTGGGGGTAAAAAACGTAATTGGGGGAGCTGTTGTCGACCCTGAGGGTCTGGGGCCGCAATTTGGGATCCCTCATATAAATGTTGGCCATAGGAACCCGGGTGGACCGCATAATATTGGGGTTCAGCTCGATTTAGAAAATTAGGGTTGGCCACTTTTTCTGGGGAGGCCAATGGTGGATTTTGAGTAGTGGGGTGGGGAACTTGCAAAGGTGGAGACGGGGGAGGTCGGGTATGATACAATTTTGGAGCGGAAGGGCCCCCTTTGCAAATGGGGTTTTTCTGAATTTGTAAATGGGAAGGGGCTTTTTGGTGATTTGATTGGACGTTTCCGTACTGGTCACGAGAAAAAGTAACCCCGCCCATATGTGAAGGTGGAGGGGGAGGAGGATTTGTTGTACCCGTTATATACGTATTTTGAAAATTTTGGAAATTTTCACCCGAAACTACTGGTTGGTGAAGTAGGGGAGCCGGAAAAGATTGTGGAGGGGGTTGGGGGCGAGTTTCCCCCGCAAAAGTTTGAGGTTGAGGTATATACGTAGTGGGCGTGGGTATTGGACCCACCCCACTTTGGACCAAAACCACCGAACCCTGACTGTGGGCGGAATCATACACAGAGCCCGTTTCGGAATCGGCCGAATGGGGTGGTTTTTGCGGAAAAAAACCTGATTTTGGGGGGGCGCCCCCCCCACTCAATTGAGCTGCAGAAAAACCCGGCCCATTTTGGGTACCCACAGGCCCCTGAGCTGATTGGGACTGAGAATACCCATCTGTGGATTGTCTACACTGTGGTCTAGACGCACCAGGAAGGGCACCCTCAGATCCCAAAACAGCCGAAACAACTTTTTGGGCGGCCTGAGTGGCATCAAAACGAGGAGAAATAAAATTATCAAAACTGCGACAAAAATTTGAATTTTCTGATGGCTGGGGGGTCTGAGAATTTTCTACAGTTTGGGGAGGGATTTGGGAAGTTCCCAAAATTGGCCCCCCCAATAGTTTTGACCCGGGTCTCCCGCTGACTCTGTGTATAATTCTGACCCAAGTTTTGGGGAGAAACGACCTTTGCAGATTGGGGGGTGTGCAAATTTGGTAGGTGTAGCTCAGTGGGTCCCCCCCCCAAGTATTTTGCAGTGCGCCAGAAAAATTTAGATAACCACTGGAGGTTTTCCCTGTGGGGAAAATTTCTCCAGCGGTTAAATTACGTCTGGTAGGAGGGGGAGTAGGGGGGCGAACACCCCCCCCCCGAAAAATCGTAGGAGAAGGAACTGAATTTTGGGGGTGTTGATTTTCCAAATTTTCGGGGTGGGGGAGGTTTTGATTTTGGGGGTGGAGCGGCTCCACCTGCAAAGAATCACATTCAGAAACTGGGGGAGGAGACGAAATCAGAACTTGGGGGGGTGCAGATTGGGGAATCTGCAAACTGAAATGGGGTGGATTATTTGAAAAATTCTGGGGAGAATTTGATGAATTTTGGGGGAGAGTCTGTGAATTTTGAGGGGGGTTCTGGAAATTTTGGGGAGAATTCATAAAATTTTGGGGGAGATTCTGAGAATTGTGGGGGAGATTTTGCAAATTTTGGGGGTGATTTTGTAAATTTTGGGGGGATTTTGTCCCCCCAACACGTCCACTGAGGTACACCTAGGCACACCTAAAGCATTATCCAACCCCCCAACAGCCCCAGAAATTTGGGGGAGGTAAGAAAAATTTTGGGGGAGATCGTTAGAATTCTGGGGGGGATTCTGGGAATTTTGGGAAAAATTTTGAAAATTTTGGGGGAGACTCTGTCCCCCCACTTCCCCTACAGACAACCGTACAGGTGCCCCCAAACTGGCACCTGAACCCCCAGCAACCCCAAAATTTTGGGGGGGGGGGGTTGAAAACCCCCCCGCTCTGTTCCCCCCAAATTTGGTGACCGACGTTTTTGGAAAAATTGTTGATTTAAAAAGCTGTCAGAATTTTCGGGTGCTTGCCCGCTGGGTAATTCGGAAAAAAGTCGGGCAGTGCCGTCACGTAATTTTTTTAGGTAGCGAGTAAGCCGGGGGGAAGAATCAGACATATTTACTCCAAAGTTACGGTCGCCAGTTTGTCGAATTTAAAATATTCGCAGTAAATAATTTCGATTTGAATAAAGGATTGCAGGGTTCGAGTGGAGTGTGTAATAAGTCTGACTCTCCTACTTATTCGCTAACCTAATTAAACTAAACGGCACAACCCTAATTTTCACACGGATTTACTTCACAAGAACAAAATTCCAAAATCCAATTTGAACTGGTTTCAAATACAAAATAACATTTTTATAAATCCAAATAAATTTCACGAAAAAAAGTACAGCACAAAATGGGCAAACACCAATCTTAAACAACAAAACAAAAACCCGATAAACAAACCCGGGAGGGGATCAGTGAAACCCCCCAATCCTGTTGGTGACAGACCCCAGAAAAAAGCGAGGCGGAAACATAGAGCAATAAGAAGGGCCGCCGCTCATGAAGGATTCCAAGTCAAGACTGAAAGGTTGAGCGCTCGTTTTTGAAGAATTTGAAAATTAGCTAAGTCCTGCCTTGGACTTTACACAGAAGAGTAATTTTGGTTGATTTGCATAAAGTCAGCACTCACTTTTGCATAATTTTAGAATGAAATCAAGGAAATATTCTACAGTGGTTCAAACTGCAAAATTTGACGATTTCGCAAAATTAGATTTTTCTGATTTGCAAAGGGGACGGAACCAAGGGAAATAGCATTTTGCGTAATCAAAACATTTTGCGACATTCGAATTCAGTGTGGTTTGGTTGAAAACATACTATACCAACTTTTAGCTCAATGGTCAATTTTTCAGAATTAGTGGGATTCGTAATCGAGACAAGACCCTAATGTAAACATAAATTTCACCTAATTTGACTCTGTACCTTTTCCCTACTTGAACACCTGAGTTCCGGATATAAAATTTCCAATATTTTAATTTTTTTCAATTTTATATACTTTTTTAAAAAGCTTTTTTGCTTTTTAAAAAATGAGAGACCTAAGAAAGATTAGAAGTTAACATTTATTTAAAAATATTTCTTTATTCAGGTTTATCCAATGCGAAATAAGCAATTGGTTAAAATTATGAATGAAATTTAAGCCTACAAAATTTCTGATTTTTCAAGAATATATTTCAATCTAATTCTGTATCTGAGATCTCATCTACTACGTGCCACGGACACGGAGTAGTCGCAATTTTAGAAAGATAAGTTTCCACTATGTACTTTATTTTGACCATTTATAATTTTAGATTAAAAAAGTTTGCACCTTAGGTCCGTGCATGGTTCCCCTCCCAGTAAATTTAACCCGTTTTCGCCCGAATTTTGAAATTTGAGATAGCTGTGATAAAATTGCGCCAGATCGCTTAGTTTGACCATTTTCCGTCCTAAAAACAACATTTTGTGACAGTTTCATGTTTGAATTTCTCGAAATCTAACTTGTTCCCATTTTGGGAACAGTGGGCATGAATGGGTACAGGGTTTTCTAAGGTGAAAATCATAATATTCCGCAATTGTACAATCCGTGGCCAATGCTTCCAATCGTTTTTCATGTAAAAAATAGCGTTTTTAAGATATGCAAACAGTTTCGATGTTTGCTATTCATCACTTACTTGTCGAAAGTATCCCTTGAAAGCTGTCTTGACCACTCTGCAGCATATTTTTGCCATTTTTCTCATAATTGTAGCTTATGCATAGGGTATATTCGTATCCAGGCTGTTATTTACACGACCAATTACCATTGCACGCAAGTTTAGATGCCACCATACTTAGCAGACGCTTACTCCTACTTACGCCTATCCTACTTACGCATAATCGTTTTCAAAACTCAAATTCCTACTTACGCCTAATTCTTTCTGTCAAAACTCACATTCCTACTTACGCCTAAAGAATGTTTACGCAAAACTCGGATTCCTACTTACGCCTAAAATCTACAGTATCCTCTTTCTGACTTTGTTGTGGAAGTTGTTCAATTTTTCTTTAAGGGGGGGGCCACCTGATGTGAACTAAATAGCAAATTTGCGGCTCAATTTTATTTATTAGAGAAAACTTTTCAACTTTCCCTGCAAATGAAAACTAACTAAACTATTTAAAATATTCCAGCACATCTGATAAATTTTAAGTAAAGATATTTTTGTTCCCCAAAAGTTCTTCTTGTCGGAGGACAACTGAATTTAGACTATTGACTTACAATGATTTAACTTATACGTTGTCCGAAATCAGGAGGGTACTTGGAATTTGATTCTCCTCACTAAGTCTTATAACGTCTAATAATATAATAAAAACATACATGAATAGATGCTCAACTGTATGTGTGTATGTGTAATTTCTTCAGTTTAAAGTTAAATTAAAAACACAGCTGCTGCAGCACTATTTGTCGAAATGCTACACCGAATTTAAATGAAGATGTTTATACAGATTATTATTTCTACATATTAATTGCACTGTAACACTGTACAAAGTGATAAGGGAAAATATGTAAGTGGATTACGGTAGAGATTTCGTTTTAGGTGTAAGTAGGAATGAGAGTTTTGCAAGGAAATATTTTAGGCGTAAGTAGGAATTTCAGTTTTGAGCATTAGGCGTAAGTAGGATTTTGAGTTTTGTTATCTCTAGGCGGAAACATCAAACGTTAGGCGTAAGTAGGATAGGTGTAAGGAGGATACACGTAGCAGACATATGAACATAACGGAATCCGGACGAGCTTTCCACTGTTTCTTGTCAGATATCCGCAGTAATTCGATCAAAACCTAATTTCTCTTGTGGGTGGACGCTGTATCCTGTTAGTAGCAATTTTGCACAATTGGCAGGCATCGACTGCATCATGTCTCATTGCCATTTTTCGCGAAAAATTTTGGCAGCCTTTGCAGAATCTTCAGTCTCAGGTTATACCCCGAGAGTCAACGTAGTAGTTAGGGAACTAGCGTGACTAATACGTGCTGCTACATACCAGTACCGTCTCAGGAGTACAGAAATACTATTACGCCTTCATACCATTGTAATCAAAAGAACCCGGTGTCTATATCTTGGAAAACCATCTACAAAAATCCCTGTACCCATTCATGCCCACTGTTCCCAAAGTGGGAACATTCAAAATTTTATATGATACGGTAACATAATTGAGTTTGGTAACTAATTAGCTATGCCATTGTAACAAGCAAGGAACAAGCTTTATAGGTATACTATCCGCCCGGAGTCCATAGCTAGCGAGCAACATAAGAATTGGGCTCACTCAATATTGAGGAAAATTCTGTTTGTGTCGATAAAATTCAAGAGTTTCTGGCAGCAGCGGGCTGGATGGTAATGAGAATAGAACCAACTCAAAACAAACTGCTCATATTAGTAAACACTAACATTAATATAAAAATTGAAACCACAAACCATACAAACAGTTATGAGCAAAAAAGTGCTTGTTCCCATAACGGGAACAGTGGGCAAAAACGGGTTAAGCTCAACTCATTATTGGCTCAACTCAATTTTAGTTTTACCCTGGACTGCACCAAAAATGTTTAAGAATAGCTGCTGAATAGCAGACGGCTAAAGTCCGATTTTTGAATGGAAAATCAACAGTTAACTTTCTGCTATTCTGCTACTATTCTTAAACTTTTTGGTGCAGTCCAGGGTAAGTTCATCTCCTCAGGTTCACTTTGTGTTCTGAATTTGCAGAATTTTAATTTAGCCTGAACAAAGTTTTTAATTAAAATTATTTATGATACGTTCTTTATGCTTAGCTAAATTCTATAATTCATTTAAACTTTCCAGCTTTTCAAAGGTGCAATGAAAGTTGGTATGTATTTAAATTCTGTTTCTTTTGTCTTTGGATTTCCGTTCTAGTCAAGAATTTGTCATCGGTGGGAGTGGTGTTGATGGAAACTGGCATCCTAAAAAAGTGGAATATACATAACTAAGCCTATCAATTACAACAACCAAAGAGTTAAGTTAAACGAAGTTTTTGGTGTTATATTAAGTGATGCATAGTATCCTTACAAGGCAGTACGTTGAGTGCTGGTATGTGGGAGTTTTTGCAAAGCCTCCGTGGCATTAAAGCCAGCCTCAAAACTGTAACCTCAGTGACAATAATAATAAGTAGGCGCTAAGTCAACATACGTTACCTTCAGTTCTTAAGTAAAATAGGCTATAACCCTATCTGTTCTCTTAAAAGTAAGGACAGCACAAGCTTTCCTTACAGATATAATGCTTGCGGATTTTCACACCTGTCCTATCTGACGTTTGGCCTCCCCACGACCCTCTTCTGCAGCCTCCATTTTGTCCACAGCCTTTCAAGCAGGCATTACTACGTTTCAGCCATCTTAGGCACTATTGGCATGCGGGGACAGTGCATGCCAACAAAGGACATGTGTTGCCCTGGGTGTGTCCGAAATAACCGTACGCCAGCTTGGCTTGGGGGTCTTCTTTTCTGTCCTTGAGCTTAGCCTCTCTCCGTCTCTTGTTCGATTGCGGTCCACAGAGATGCAGGTTAAACGGGCCTCTGATGAGTGCCTATTAATGCTAGGTCATCATCAAAAGATAGTTCTGTATCTGAGTCGATCTATTATAATTAATAATTATTTGGCTGATCAAGTAATCATATTCCATCTGCAAAGCGTAATCAGTTGCTACAATTATGAGTCAACTTAATATATACATAAACTGAAATCTGCATTATTTCTTACATTGGTGCAAAATTTCCCCCCGGAAAATTCACACCAATTTTTCCGAGGGAAATCCACACCAGGTGTAATTTCGCCGAGGGAAACTTTACACCGGGGGAAAACTGCAGTGACAGCCGCCCCGCCCCCAGTAAGAAACTTATATCCGTACGATACCAGCAGAAAAGGTTTAGCTTCCCCAAACTAAATGTCATTTTCGATTTCTTTTTTCTCGTTGTGTATCATTCCGCTAAAAATTTAGTGTTCGACCTGCCCGACTACTGACCAGGCATGTCAATTCTTTGGACTGGCCAACCATTGAACACCTGTGCAATGTGCACACTCTTTTTCCGCTCCAAAGAATTGACATGCCTGGTCGGTCAGTAGTCGGGCAGGTCGAACACTAAATTTTTAGCGGGATGATACACGAGAAAAAAGAAATCGAAAATGACATTTAGCTTGGGGAAGCTAAACCTTTTCTGCTGGTATCGTTGTGTATCATCCCGCTAAAAATTTAGTGTTCGACCTGCCCGACTACTGACCAGGCATGTCAATTCTTTGGACTGGCCAACCATTGAACACCTGTGCAATGTGCACACTCTTTTTCCGCTCCAAATGCGATTTAATTCTTATAGATTAACACGATCGCATAGCAACCGCCAGCAGCAACTAAATTCTAGTGCCTTTGCAACTTCATAGCGACATGCCTATACAGGTGGTTGTATTATTCGTAATCCGCTCTAATTACTTAACTCCGCCCTAGTGGTCCTCTTAAATGACTAAATAATTGCAAAAACCACACCCGTTTATTGAAACAAAATACAAGTTCAACTAATATAAGCACAATACATTTTAAATTAATGGAAGATTTCAACATTAGTAAAACGTTCCCAAAACAGTTTCGGCAACTCCTACAAATGAGCCTAAAACTGTATACACGATATAAAATTTAAATTCACAAAAGACATGACATTCTTTAGGTTCTGTTGTGGTGTTATGGGTTCCTGGATTTTCTGGGATCGTAGATATGATTGCACACGTTAGTACCCTCCCCACACCTTTTAAGCGCTTTAGGATAGCCCGGGAGTCCGAAAAAAATTTCAACAACTTCCATGGTCCATATCGCAGTGACAAAGCAAAACGCAAACTCTACTAATCGTTAGCATAACTACTATAGGATCGGATTATGGGGCGTGGCCGTGTTCAGGAGAGGGACTTTAATGGCTAAAAACCTGTCCTTTTGAGATAACCTAAGGAAAATCTTATCAATAAAATTCATTGCAAAAAAGTGAAGTTTATAAATTTTTTAACAAAGCTCCTCCTTTTCGAAATCCTAAATACGTCCCTGCCTGAGGGCTTGTCCCAAATGTTTTTGAAGGGGCTTGTACCTTAGACGAAAATTTTCGAAATGGCTTGTACCATGGATATAATTAATGTAACTTGTCCTAAGACTCATGTTACAGTAACAAAATTGCAATTTTTTTCAAAAATGTGCTAAACTTTGACAAGTTGGTTTATTTCCTTGCAATCTTTAGAAACTTTAGTAAAAGAATTCCGGTGAAGCCAGAAATCTTTTTGGGATTTCGGTATGAAAATTTATTTATTCCAACCATTTCTGCTTACGCATTGACCAATTTTTCTATACCTCTTGCCCGACGTAGGAAGAGCTTGCCCACACCACTACAGGCCTCGCACGCAGTGATTTTCAAAAAGTAGGGAAAAAGTAGGAAGGAATTTTCAAAAAAGTAGGAAAAAGTAGGAAATAAAAGTAGGAATTTGAGCAAAAAAGGAATTTTCCTATAAAACTGCATTCCATGAACCTTAATTTGGCACCAAAAATGCTATTTCGTGCAAACATTGGACAAAAGGTCAGGGTTATTTCAGGTAGTTGGAAAATGTTTGTGAAATTAGCAGTAAAATTGAAATTTTATATATATACAGGGTATTTTTTAGGGTTTTTTTCCGGGAGGGGGGGCTTCCCGGGGGGGGAATTTTCGGGGGGAAAGATTTTTTGCAAAAATGAGCCAAAAATGGTATTTTTTGGCGTATTATGCATGGTGACACGCAAAATGTTCTCAAAAATGCCAGGATTTAAGCTAAAAATAGCTATCTTTACGAAAAAATCTCCGGCGAAGCCGGAAAATTTTTGAAAATTGGCCTATTTTTGGCAAAAATTTGGGCCTCCAAAAAATCCCGGGGGGGGAAGCAAAAATCCCGGGAGGGGGCGATTTCGGGGGGGGGAAGGCATTTTCGGGGGGGGAAGGTCAATTTCGGTCAATACCCTGATATATATTTTTTAAAGATTTTTTAAAAATTTTGCAAATTCTCTAAAATAGGTACATGTATATATAATTGGAATTTGGATTAAATTAAATTCCTTAAAATTTACTCCTTCTGCTAGAATTTGTACCGAACATCCCAAAACTGACTCAATTAATGAATCCGTCAGTTCTACAATTCTACAAGCTGCTATACACTCTTGTCCTGCCAAAAATATTTAATAGAGCTTACAGAACATGACAAAATCATTAGCCAGGAAAAATATAGATGCGGTTAACATAGCAGACGATTCGTATTTTCTCCATCACATTGTTTTCCGTCATTTTTCAGTATTTTCAATGTATATAGCTATTCTTTGCTTAGTTTTTAATTCAAGCGGGCCATCTCCCCCTGTTTAAGACCCAGAAAAAAGCAACCATAAATTCCGACCTCCTGCATAGCCACAAAATTTGTCAAGATTTTCGATTTTTACAATAAATGGTCAGCCGCGGGGTCAATCACGTGAATGTATATATAAAACAAAAATTACGTGACTACCTGGGTTTAAAAACAGTTTTAAAAGCCCCGCCTTTTCCAAACTTTTATGAATGTTTCACTATTTCTGCACAAATATGTAATTTAGCATTAATACAGCTTTTTAGTGACAAAACAGACGAGGCAGGCTTTTCAAAATGCAAACAAACACCTTTAGTTCTACTGATCCACATTTCACATTTTGTACGCTTATCGAAGAATTATTGCATGCAAAATTTTTAAACAATAACAAAAAGTAGCGACCTTTCATACTTTTATTCTTAGCAAGTTTGACTTAGGGATTTTTTCCAAAATCGGACATGTGCATTTCAGTGTTGGGAGTTTGAGCGTTTCCCCGAGGAACAGTGTGCGAAAGCACAATAAAAGCCGCCCCCCCGAGATAATCCCCTCCCAAGATTTTTTGGATGCCCAAATCTTTGCCAATACGTAAGTACGGTACGTAGGCAAATTTTCGAAGATTTTTCACCGTCGAAGATTACTAATCAAAGATTATTTCGTTAAAAATGCCCATCTTTAGCCTAAATCCAGGCATTTTTAGAGAAGTTTTTGCGTCCCTGCCTGCAAAATACAGAAAAGAATACCAATTTTTGGTTCATTTTTGCAAAAAACTCTTATATATTCCCAAAACTTTCTTACCACTCCCCCCGAACCCTGGTGTATGATATTGAATTGCAAAAAGTATATATCATCAAGCAATGATACAAGCACTTCAGATCAAAATTCGGTAGGGTGTCCAATAGAATTTCAAAAATATAAATGCGCCGCCGCAGGCGCAAAATGTTTTCCAGTAAAGTACCTCTGGTTCAATTTTTACAATAAATTTGTTAATTTATGTGATTTTAAATGTTTTTCCAAGGAAAATTATGAATTGCTGGAAAAAAGTAGGAAAAAGTAGGAATTTTCAGCTAAAAGTAGGAAAAAAGTAGGAGGTGAAGAAAAAGTAGGAAAAAAGTAGGAAAAGTAGGAAGCGTGCGACCACTGCCACTATTTTAACCTATGGTCGTTAGAGTTCACATTGTATTCTTCACGCTGTATACGGAGATAGAAGTTGAATCCTGCATGTTACTTCAACAGGATTCGGCAAACCACAATTCACCATTTCTTTCTAAAAGTGCAAGTTAATGCACAAGTAAATCTATAATCAAAGTGCACAATAAGTACAGTGCCAAGGAATGCACCTAGGTAAACTCAAAAATCATCTACAAAATACAACTCTTAACATTAAAACACCTTAAAAATAGCTGGCCAACCATCCGAATTACTTGGAATTCCCGAAGGTTCAATGAGATTCAGAGAGAATAGCTTTTCTATCTCCAGCTGAGGCAAGTGGTGAAAAATTAAGAACATCCGTTCTCTCTGGCATTTTTTAGGGAGTGGGGAGGACTTCCGAAAAGTGGGGGGCGAGCCCAAGGTACAAATATGCCTATTTTTGGCGAAAAATTAGCATTTTAAGGTAAAAACGCAAAAAATTGCTGTTTTAAGCTTAAAAAGAAGTTATTAAAAGAAATAAGTCCATAAATTAGCTAAAAATTAAGAAAATTTTTGAAAATTTAATTTCAAAAACTTAATTTTTCGACACTTGGGTGACCCCCAAAAAGGTGGGTGAGGGATTGCCGAAAAGTGGAGGGGGTGCGAAAGTGGGGGGGAGGGCTCCGAAAAGTGGAGGGGGAACCGAAAAGTAGATGGGGGCCCCCAACCCCCCCCCCATTAAAAGATTCCAGTCTCTTATTTAATGCGCAGTGGCTTAAAATAAAGACAAAGACCAAAGCAAGCTTACAGAAAATAGTGCTCAGAACAAAACATACGCCAAATTGTGCAGCAACTCTTCTATAAACAAACAGACCCTAGTCAAAACACTGCAAGTTTTTAGTTTGTATCTAGTTTTAAATTTTATAGCTTATAAGACCAAATCTTCACAAACTTTACAGCTAAAAATATTCACAGAATTGTAAACTGAAACAGAATATCGACCAATTAGTTTACATTTTTCCCAAAGCAATAACATAAGCTTGAATTAAAAACAAATGTTATACTGAGTTGCTAAATGCAACAATAAGGCAACAAACACGAAACAGTCAAGAAATGGCAATGGCTCAAGATTTTATAAAATATAGCGATCCTACAAATTAGTGAAGCATAAAGATAACATGAAACGAGAACTGTCAGGTCTAATTTCATTTGCAGGTTCAGTACATATCTATACATACAATAGAAAGCACACGAGACACGACATTTAAAATTAACAGCATGCACTGCTTTAAGCTCACAAAAACAAAACCATGTCAAGAGATGAATTGAATTCAGACATAAGAAACTAAAGCTAATCTGCTCTAGACAACAGAGAGCAATGCTACAATTACAAACAATACAGAGACAAAAAATCATGTAAATGGCAAACAGAAAAACAAATACGTAGAAACACAATCCCATCCCGGTCAGTGGAATGGGAGTAGGCGTCCCAGCCCAACCGTCTGTAAAAGACATATTCAAAACAACTTTCAAATTAAGGTATTTTTCAAAACAAGACTTCTTTAGGAGAAAACCTACGTCTAAAAAATTTGTCGAGAGGCTCATTGCGAAACTATTTACAGTCTCCCGGCATCTCATTTGTCAAAGTATAATATATCCAACTTTGGAAAATGACTCAAATGAAAAACAATATATATATTCCTTTAAATCTTCTACAACTTTTGCAATTTTGAACATCGAGAAAGTCACAGTTCCATGTGATCACGTCCTACCATTAGAGCCAATGTGAAGGTTAAACTCACCTGAAATAGAAGACAGAATTGTCTCCACAAGTCATCAGTAATTTGAACAATTGTACAATCTATCTGCAAACTAGCTTTAAAGAGTTTAACTCATAGAACAACGTATATAATACTTGCAAACAAAACTGTATCATCAGTTAAACAGTCGATTCGAGCCAATACTATCAACGCCTAAAATTTAAACAGTCATCCCAGACTACGTTACAAGTGTTAAAGACAGCCAAGCTGACATATTTAAGCAAGAGTACATAATATAAGAGCAAGAAACTCTTACACTCGCATGTACAAATCATGCTAGGTATGATCGGCGCATTAAGTCGGGACCCCCCGTAACTTCCTCCGGGTGCCCCACTTGGCACAAATTACATGCTTTCATATAAATATGCGTCTGCTCGCTGATTCGCTAATTACGTATATAGCTTCAGGCATACAGTAAAGTAATTTATTGGTTATTTTTATTAATTAATCATAACTTCAATTAGGTTAATGCAATTAAAAAACTAAATCCACAACTTTGTAACATTTTTCCTGCTCTTTCCATGATATAAAAATTGCTGCAGCTGCATAATACAAAAATTCGAAGGAATGAATGTGATCTGCAATAATTCTTATATATATATCATTGAAAAAATCAAAAATGCTACAAAACAAAGTTGTGGAATTAATTGTATTAACCATAATCAGTTAATAAAAATACCTAATGAACTACCTATCGTAAGCCTGAAGCTAACTCATAATAATCTAACTGAAGCTAACTAACAAATCAGCGAGCAGACACACATTTATATCAAAGCATGTAATAGCGCAAAATGGGATCCCCCGGAAGATAACGGGGGTCCCGACTTAACACACCGTGCATACATTCACAGCATAATTTGTGCATGCTAGTGTAAGAGTTTCTTACTCTTACATTGCGTACTCTTGATAGTATTACCAAGTAAACAAAATGTATATAATCTACACCACACATAAATAGCAGTTTTACAAAAACCCTGCATTAAAGAAACCAATCGTTTCAGTCTTTTTCGGAGTCACTGTCATTTCATCAATCATTTCATTGGCGGCAAAAGGGAACCACCAAATGTAGCCGCCAGTTCTTCAGCCACTGACAGGGACAGATAGTCATTGTCTGGACCAGCCACAATCTGAATACCGATGGGCAAACCATTACTATCCAGGCCAATAGGACACTGGGTAACCGGAAGACCCGCCGAATTGAAGACAGTAGTGTAGCTGTGATTGAAGGGCGTGAAGACTGGCTGATAATGGTAGGGGGCGGTCGTTGGATGAGTTGGCATCAGCAGAACCGCATTGCCCGACAGAAGCTGAGTCAGCTGTTTACTGAGGATGTCTCGATGATGGCGAACCAGATCCCGTCGCTCCGGAGTGATCAAATGAAGGCGCATTAGCAGACCAAACATGCGATCAAAAAAGCACAAATTTAGGGCAGGCATTGTGTGCTCTGAAAAAGTAAACATGTCGTGTGTACAAAAGGACAATATTAATTTTATAAACATGGGTGTAGTTCACACTCAGGGGAGAATCTTGGATGTAGGGGCAGGATGCATGCCTCCCCGAAATCGGAGGCTAAGAAAATTTTTGAAGTTTTCGCGTAGCTTTCCACAAATATTCTAGCGCCTATAACAATTTCAATTCAAATGCTGTAAAACCACTAACTGCACACAAAATTAGCACCCACAGACATTGGTTTCAACAGAATTTCAAAAACGTAGCATGCCTCTCACAGAAATTTTTCATGACTACGCTAGTGGCCCCACTAATGGGGTGCTGGCTTTTTCCTAGGCCAGGTCTGGGGGGGGGCTCGGATTTCTGGGGGGGGGGGAGAAAAATTTTCCGACAAATACCTAAAAATAGCTATTTTTTGGTGCTGAGCTAAAAAATTAACTATGTTTAACTTAAATGTAAGCTTAAAATAGCTAAAAAATGCTTAAAAATGGGTAAAATTCCGGCGAAGCCGGAAAAGTTTTTAAAAATTTACCCTCAAAACCCTATTTTTCCGGGCACTTTAGAGTTCTGGGGGGAGGCCCGAATCCTGGGGGGGGGGCGATTCTAGGGGGGGACGACCCAAGTCTGGGGGGGAACGAATTTCTGGGGGCCCCCCATCCCATCCCCCCCTGTAGGAAAAAGCCAGGGGCACAGGAGCCAGAAATAACATAGCTAGAAAGACATTGACAATCAGGGGTCCGCTGCATAAAAGTGATTAGTTGATTAGTGATTAGTATTAGTTGATTTTAGTGTAGTAGGTTTTCGTCGAAATCGTTTGCTGAAGTCCACCGTTTTAGGTTTTGATAGCATGTCGTAGCTATGGAAGTGCTTTATCCAAGAATGATGAACTATTTAATTTATTCTCACTGACGCATTTAGTCGAAGGAAAATTTTTAACTTAATCGTAATTTCTCTATTTTTAGCTGGCATCACTCCAAGTTAAGTTGCAACATAATCTAGACTTTTGATTTCATTAGAACGCTCAAAGTGCTTCAATATAACATGTAAATTATTGTCGTAATCCAATCCAATCGTAGCAATAATTATGCTCGAAAAACTGCTACGCTAATCACTAATCAACTAATCATTTTTATGCAACGGGCCCCTGAAAACAAATCTTAACAGTGTTGCTTGATTAAACCAGCTTACTAAATTATTCTTTCGACAAAGGCACTGCTGTTTCCCAATTTTTTGATTTTTCATTAATCATTCTGTGTGTAGAAAACGTTTGAGGGAGTTTTGGAGCCTCTGAGAGAGGGTTCCACTCAGCTCTTCATAGCTGGGGCCAATCGGTGAGACCATAGCCGGGCTAAAGGCGCTCAGCTCTTCTTCTCTGTCAACGCTCATGCTGTGTTCACATCTGAATGGAAGCTCACTTTTCCAAAATTAAAATTAAACATCAGACTCTACACACTATTGCATGCCAAGAGGAAAAGTAGTCACTGACCTGATTTTCGCAGAATCCATCGACCGAACTCGACAAAAGGATCAAACGACCCCTGAAAATCCTTCAAATATTCCGGAGCAGAGGGACCTCCTTCAGTGCCGATGTCATTTATCCAAATCCAAAATGCCTCTTTCATTAGGGGCAGATCAATACGAATACAACTAACATCATACTTTGCTTCAATGTAATCAATAGCCTAAAATAACAAAATGTTTGCTAATAGAACAAATAAGTAGGCAAGGGAGAATGACTACAGGAGAAACGACGCAAAATGCGATATGAATAACGCCAGCTGAAAACATTAGAAAAGACTCGACAACAAAAGGTATACATAGATATACTTGTTTAACAGCATTCTTCACTTGTGATTGCAACGGGGCTATTTTTCTACTTTTAATCCTTTCCATATAATAGAATTTGACATTTCGTAAATTAGCCTAAAATAGAAAACTCAGCATAGAGAAGTACAACCTTGTAGTCGCAGGATTCTATTGCACAAACTGCAAAAGTGGTCAACTGGTCAAAGTACAATACTGCCCAGAAAATGCCAAATTTTAAGGATTTTTGGTCAAAACTTTCAAAAATTGTCCGGCCTCGCCGGAATTTTTTCGTCGAAAATATCTTTTAAAAACGAACGACAACCTATACACATTTATTGTTTCTGCAGATGGTCGTATCGTATGCTAAAACAGTTGAAACACTTTTTCAGTCAATCGCTCAAAATTGATGTTTCTACCTTTGAACTAATTTTTTTCTTGGCAGGACAATTGTTATCCATCATAACACGCAGAGCAAAGCGAAGATCCTCAACGTGATGTGAAAGTGGACCAAAACTGTGCATAGCTTCTTGAGCTACGGACATATCCAGAGCTTGCTCTTTACTCGGGACACATCCTAATGCAAAAACAAAACAGAAAATCAAATGCATGCAATGTAAGAAGGAGGGAATCCAATCCAGACCACAACCTTTCCAGGGACAACAGGGTTGCAAAGGTATCCGGCTTTTATTCCTTTTAAGCCATTTTCTTACTATTTGTCTAATGCGTACCATTTTAGGTGCTGGTATCGCTTTCTGTAAATTTGACACAAACGCTCCAATTCTTTATGAAAGTGGATGAAACTTTCTTTCTAAATATATTATTTCGGTTGATCATTAACATTCTGGAACTAGCACCCCATTTTTAGGTGAAAAGATAAAGCCTAAGGTAAAGCCAGACTTTATTATTTCGCCGATCTTTAACATTCTGAAACCAGCCCTGGCTTTTTCCTACAGGGGGGGGGCCCCCCAGAAATCCGTCCCCCCCCCAGACTTGGCTCGCCCCCCCCCAGAATCGCCCCCCCCAGGATTCGGGCCTTCCCCCCCAGAACCCCCCCCCTACCCTAAAGTGCCCGTTTTTAGGGCAAATTTTGAAAATTTTTTCCGGCTTCGCCGGGTTTTTACCCATTTTTAAGCATTTTTTAGCTATTTTAAGCTTAAATTTAAGTTAAAAATAGTGAATTTTTTAGCTCAGCAGCAAAAAATAGCTATTTTAGACATTTTTCTAAAAACTTTTCTTCCCACCCACCCCCCAAAATCCGAGCCCCCCCCAGACCTGGGGGGGACCCCCCCCCCAGAAATTTTTGCCTAGGAAAAAGCCAGCAGCCCCACATTTTTAGGTGAAAAGATAAAGCCTAAGGTAACGCCAAACTTTCATACAGGTTCGCTGAGTAATCTTTTCGGTTGAAAACTTAAGGGAGTCGGCGGGTACCAAATTTTATCAGGGTTTACTTTAGTGGGGGGGGGGCGGGCCCCCTCCACCCAGCCCCGACTTAGCTCATTATCGTCTGTAATACATCTATGTGTCCAAAAACAAGACAAATTTTTCGAGTCCAAGGCCAACCCAGTAAAGATATTGCAGTTCAAATCCCTACAATTTAGTATTTACGCAAGTATGTCTCGCTGAAGGCTTTAAAGTTGCGTAGGCAAGGCATTGGATGACACAAGACTACGGCATGACAAATACATCAATTTAAACCCTCTACCTGTAGGTACGTATTACTGTAATGACAATGACAAGGGAAGCAATGAGACAGAAACGGAGGTTGAACGATTTGGTCAAGCTCATCATTCCTACTGTTATCTATACTTCAAATTTTAACTAGCTCTAACTTTCTCATACTGCTTTCTAGAGACTTGGTGTAAGAAGATAAATGTTCAGGACGTCAAGGGCTTCAGGCGTCATCTCCAACTTTGCTCATTTTTACATGTTTTGTAGTCTCCATGGGTCCCCAACATAAGACAGTTGTGTTTGTTGCAAAACTTTCCCTATTATTCACAATAGTTCTCCAAAGGTGACCCCGACATGTGTTAAACATGGGAAAACGAAAAAGTTAGGAAAATTTCGAGGCAAACCAACAGTTTGAGCGCTGTGTAAGAGCAAATTAGCTATAACTTGGCCCAGAAATCTGGACTAGGTAGCGTGTTAATATCTATATGAGGAGTTTTTGCGTTAGGTCAGCGATTTTTTAGAAATTTTCAAAGTTGCTTGAAGTAGGTGTTTGCACAATTTTGACTTACAAAAATATCACCAAAGAAATGTTTCGTCATGGAATGAACTAACCATTTACTGTACAGGCGTCGAGTATAGATATTAACACAGGGGCCAGTTGCATAAAGTGATCAGTTGATTAGCGAGCCGAAAACATTTTTGCTTCGGCCAAATCGCTTACGATGGAGGTGGCAGCAAGAATTTTCAACAGTTCCGTGTTGCTACAGCACATGTGATAAAATTTGGTAACTGCGAGCAGCCCACTTGAGGGGTCCGCCCCCCAGAAGTTGAAAAATTTTTGAAATTATGAAAATATCGGCAATGGAAACCCTTAAAAATATAAGTTGAGAAATCGTTCGAAAAGATTTGAATAAAATGCTCTGCAGGCCCAACGGATTAAAAAGACCTGAACTAGAAAAGCGCGGCCAACCTGAAACTTTTTAGAATCGAGATAGAATGGTGCCGTAAGGCGAAAAACTTAAGAGGCTTTAGCAAATTTTAAAAGTTGAAATAAAATAGCGCCGCAGAAGACGAAAATTTTAAAAATTGCGATGCAAAAGCGCCACAGGCAACGAAAATTTGAGATAGAAAAGCTTCGCAGGCGACTAAAACCTTAAAAAGTGAGACAGAAAAGCGGCGCTAAAAATTTTCATATTTTTTAGTTTTATGCACTGAAAATAGCTCAATTTTTGCCTTCTCCCCCAAAAATTCCCGGGGTGGTCGGACAAAAAGGGAGGGTCGGAATCCCCAAATCCCCCTTGGGTGCGCCCATGCCAATCAACTAATTACTTTTATGCAACGGGTCCCAGTACACAAATAGAGGTTCAATTTGCATACGCACAAGCAAGAGTACATAACAACTATGAGTGTGACAAGCGTCAAGCTCTTATATTAGGCTTGCGACATCATCTGCACGATAACGGCTGACCCCCCACAAATTAGGCGCATCACTTCAAAAAAATTGCACGGTATGGTGGGTGGTGTTCTAAAGCTCAAAAGCACAACTAATCATTCGGTTCAATGTGCGTCTGCATTTGAGGCAAAACGCAAGCGTGTAAACAAAAATTGTGAACTACTCACAAGCATAGGCATGGATTGTGCCAACAGTACATAATAACTAAGAGTGTGACAAGCGACAAGCTCTTAATTATATCTAATACGCGAAACTTGTGCAGTAAATAGTTAGTTCACGTCATGACGAAACATTTCTTCGGTGGTCAGAATTGTGCAAAAAACCGACTTCATCCAACTTTGAAAATTTCTAGAAAATAGCTGAGCTAACGTGAAAACACCTCATATAGATATAAACACACCATCTAGTCCAGATTGACATTGTGCCAAATTATAGCTCATTTGCTCTTGTGCACCTCTCAAACTTTAGGGTACCGCGAAATTTTCCTAACTTTTTGTTTTCCTATGTCCAACACATGACGGGGTCACCTTTGGATGGCTATTGTAAATGATGAAAAATGGGAGATGGTCGAAAATTTGCGCGCCCCCTCAGCTCTTGACGTCCTGAACATTTATCTTCTTGCACCAAGTCTCTAGAAAGCAGTATGAGAAAGTTAGAGCTAGTTAAAATTTGAAACCCCTCCCCCGAAACCAGAATGTTTCTGATTGATTTCCTAACTCAAACCCACTCATACCAGGGCGACATCACTCAACAATCGCAAGAGATCCACCATAAGCTTTATAAATTCACTAAATAATCTTTCTTGGACTAGAAAATGTTTGAATATCAGCCCAATTGGGTATGGTGAAAAATTCGACACCCGATGTTAAATTTCCTTTATACGATAACACAGGGGTAAGGAAAATAAGGTAATCTAAACGGGCAGAGTAAAAATAGGTTTTAACACTAAAAAGAAATAATATGCTGCTTCACCTAAAGTTTTCAACTAAACTTAACCATTTCTGACTATCGGCTCAAGTACCTAACCGATCTCAACAGCAGCTTCCAATTTGACACACTTCAACGTTACTATTACAGACGTATAAGGGAGGGATCTGCAGGAGTCACTTAACAGGAGTCAGGAAACACTCTTCTCTTTTAATTTCTCTGAGCAAATTAATTATATACATATAATCAATTTCCAAAAGTCCATCATCCTGCCTGTGCTTCGCTACAGTTGCATTCATACCTACCTTGAGTAGGCTTATGACCAAAAATTCCACAAAAATGAGCTGGCATTCGGATACTTCCGCCAGCATCGGAACCGATGCCCAAACAAGAAGCTCGACAAGAGATCATGGCAGCCTCGCCACCTAGAAATACTATCTTACATTGGCATTACATTCAAACAAAGTAGATCAAAGAAAAACAACATTGACAAAACTACTAACTTGCAGCAAAAAACCTTAAAAGGCATGAATTGAGACATTGCCCTCATACCTACGAAAAAATACTCCTTCCAATTCGAAACTAACTTTGAAAATAGTGAAAGGTTTGTTGGAGAAACTAACAATGGGCAGTCGGCTTTATCCTAATCCGGAAGAATGTAAGCTGCTTTTTGATAAAATATACGTATGCTATCTTAGCTTCAACAGAAATGGCCCACTTCAGTCTCATTATTTCATGTGCAAAGCAAAGTCCAGGTGCCGGACAACACAACAATATCCTTAAAAATGCACTAAAATCACAGGTCGGTGACTTGATTCTTGATGGATAACTTCGGCTCAGGCAGGAGCGCTCCCAAAATTTGAAAGAGAGGGGGTCGAGCCGGAAATTTTTTGCTTTAACCAGACGATCTTACACTACGGGGGTTGTGGCGGCAACAATTTTCCACAGTTCCAAGTTGCTATAGCACAAGTGACAAAATTTGGGAGTAGTCAATAGCCCACGCTACTGGGGAGTCTAGGGGGCAGACCCATGTCACGTGACCCTAGGCCAAGTCATGTGACCATTTCAAATGCGAAACTACTCAAACTCCACCAAATTGTTTGTAGAGCAGAAACTAGAGTAACAAAACACAAAATAAGCGGATTCCTAGCTTTCTGGTATAATCAAGGTCAAGCATATTGGCCTGGGTACCCACTTGGGACCCAGGGGCCGAGAACCAAAACTCGAAGTTCAGCCTGTGTTAAAAAAACTTGGGGGTCTAAATTTTTACATAACACTGTGGACTATGCTCTACTTCAAAAGAAAACTTTCCTAGCTGTATCCTGAGATCAGATCCAGCGGTGTTTTTTTGCGAACACAGATTTTTTATTACTCACGCTACACAAGCGCTGTCGGTATGAAATTTGCACCACATGTAGAGAGGGCCACTACCGTATATACTAAAAGTTTTCCGATCGGACTTCATTTGCGGAACTGCCAGCAAAAATTCGGTTTTTGATTTTTTGTGAACATTGCTATAGTAACTTGAACTTATTCGTTACTATCTTTACTATATTAGGAAGTAGTTAGACCTACGGATACCGATCATATCAAAACAGTATTTCACTTACCTGAACTGCCGCCAGGAGTGCGACGAGTATCAAACGGGTTGTTAGTTTTCCCATAAACGTTGTTGTAGCACTCCCACCAGGTCGTCATCTCAGAGACATTGGTAGTGTAGAGAATGATAGCTCCAGCTTCCTTCATCCGCGCTACCACTGCCGCATCCGTAGAAGCCTTCACAAGCTGACGTGCTGTCAAGCCAGCACTGTTAGTCATACCTGAAAAGGATAAAAGTAAATGCACATATACGCAAAAATAAATGTACAACGCTTCGCACAAGACGCTAATTTATTGCAAAAGGGACTGACATAATATCTGTAACGACAGTTTAACCATTTGAAGTACTGGGTTTGATAAGATTTTTTTCTGCGCACAGAAATGTTCAACTACATATACATCAACCGAAAGGTCAAAGTAGAGTGAAGGAGACACGCCCAAAGAGAACATACAATATATACTTTGCTGAAACTTCTAATTCACTTTGCAGATAGATTTTAGCTTGGATACTCCAAAACAGGCCAGTTGCCTGAACAAAATTAGCAGATTGAGTTTACTTTAGGTGTTTATCAAAAATAGGTCGAGTCACTCGACTCGAGTGGTAGATATATATAACGCCATTTTATCATAAAAGCATAAAAGCGCTTAACATGTCGATGCCACTAATTGCACAGATTTCAAGTAACTGCAGTGACAAAAATTCTCTCATTGAGCTATGGAACAAATTATCTATATTTTTAATATCTTAAATGTAACTTAATGTTGTCCAGACCAGTGGCGCACATAGAAAATTTTCTCGCGTGGGGCGGACGTCAGAAAAATTTGGGGGTCGGCGGGAGAGGCATTTTGAAGTTGAAGTTGAAAGTTTTTTGAAAATCAGGTTAGAAACGCAAAAATAAGCGTAAACTAAACAAAAATTGACGAAATTTGGCGCCACAGGCGCGAAAATGCTTGAAAACCTTAAAACAGCTGCCATCAAACGTTTAAACCGCTGAAATGCGAAGTGCTCCATGGATCTCCGCTTTGTCGCAGTGGGGCGGCTTGCACCCGATGCTTGGAATGGATGGAACCTCATTCCTGCCTCTGGTCAACAAAATGGGATCTGCATTTGTGGTTGCCACTCTCAGTGGAAGCGAAGAACCCGCCGAAACCAAACCCATCTGTTCCCGGTTATTCCAGCCGGGTTTTTGCTAGGAGAGCCGGGTAGTCCGGCGTACTTGGCTCTCCTCCTCCTCAGAGCCGGCGACATCGAGCCCAACCCGGGGCCAGTCCCTCCGCCCCGATGGCCGTGCTCCGTATGCGGTAAAGCAGTGGGCTACAATGACTATTCCATCAAATGTACTGTCTGCGGTCTATAAGCCCATGCCCGAACGTGCTGCAGACTTTCTGTCCAATCCCTCAGCCGCATGTCAGCGGAGGCCCTCAACCAATACCACTGCCCTGCGTGCCCAGCACAGTCTACCCGTTACTCCCAGCCCAGTTCCCCTCCTACCTACCCAGACCCCAGGTCTAGTCCTCCCCCCTCTCCCAGCTCCTACCATTGTCCTCTACTCTCTAATCCTCGGAAAGCCCTTCGTATCCTTCAGTGGAA